>NIPQ01093068.1:0-15704 GCA_002806875.1 Lepidotrigona ventralis hoosana
TTATTTTTAAATAATTTTTTATTTCGTATCCTATGCTCGTCATTCTAGAAATAAATTTTCAAAGTAATTTAAATTTTTACAAATTTTCACCTCACCGATTGCTTGTTCATTTCAGCCTCTGCACCTTTTTTTCTGGAAAGTATGAAATTTCAGAAATCCGCGGCAAGTATATCGCCATGCAATATATATATCTGTATGGAACATTCAAAATGATGTTCGAACAAATTTTCATTTAAATCCTATTTCTTTAATCCGCAGTCCAATTATTTTATTTCGACGAATTGACTCACCTGGAGGATTTACGCGCGATTTATTTGATTTTATTCGAATACAAGATAAAGTCACTTTCACCTGTTTTTATTCTCCAAACAAAGTAGCGCGAATTTTTTGCAGGAGGATTCGTCTGCGAGCAGGATATAACCCCGTTTAAAATTAACATAATGAATATCGTTCGTAAATAATCGAGATCGATATCGCGTACAATTGAATCATTAAAACGATGATTTATCTTGTTACGAAGTAGTATCAAAACGATCGCGTGAAAATCAGCGCTTCGAAACGTATGATACTCGTTTTACAAATTATTATTTCAACACGAATCGATTCACCAGGATTGTTTCTTTAAAGTTTCCGGATATTATTATTTCTTTGCCGATTTTACACAACGCGCAAGTTTTAAACGCGAATACATGTGAAAGTAAAGAAAGTCGTTCAAAAGGATTTCGATCTCGCTGGCGCCGACGATATCTCGATCGTTTGTCGCGCTATTGAAAAATACGAGGAACGATACAGGAACTGTTCGAGCCTACTCGCATTCCCGGATCGGTTCACTGACGAACAACGCGCTCGATAGAGAACCTCTCGAGAATTGTGTCGCGGAGCATAGATATCCCGGTTTTCTAACCATTCAGAAAATGTTATACGTTCTCTCTCTCTCTCTTCACGACCATATTGCGACAACCTTTCCGCCTCGATTTCGACGAAGCGACGTGTGTCTGTTCGACGCGTCCGCGATTTTTCAGTATGCCGTACGAGCATACGCGATGACGTATAGCAGCTGCTTGTTGAATCTCCGTTATTTTAAATGCGTCGACTTTATCGAGAGGATCGTAACTTCCCTCGACAGTCGATATCGTATTCTGTCGTTGGGCCAGATTGAAGGGTAATTATTTCCTCTCGTGAACGAGAGTGCCCGGATTTATGTAAATTTGCGACTTCTCTTAGGAAATTCCCCGTTTCGAAGAAAATTGGACATCTGTTTTTCGTCTAAATTGTATGTTATTAGCGAACAGTTCATTTCGAATATACGTAACACACGGTTTTTAACATTTTCAAATTTTACATCGTTTGGCACATTCATTTGCTTTCGTTATTAAATTTTGATTTAAAGTGAATTTCGCGTGTACATGATGTGATAGCTATATATTCATTTACAATATGTAATATTCATCGATTTAATTAATATATTTATAATATACAATGTCTATCAAATTTTGATAACATATTAAAATCCTTTGCTAGATTGTTGAAGAATGATAAAAGAGAGTTTTATTTATTAAATTTTAGCATTTAGTATGTTTGTTAATGTTCGACTTGGGATATTAAAGATACGTGTGAATAAAGAATTCCGCGTGAAAAGATATATTATCAATAAAGTAGATATTATCGATAAGTAATTTGATACACTATCACATTGCTGTTATTGTCTGTAACAACGTGAATCACTATTTTCTTTTTATCAAGAATCACAACTAAATTATCGTGTACATCTTAAAAAAAAAACACATCACGTATAAATCATTGTTATTCTGTAATCTCGGACAAGTGAAATTCTTGGTGGGTAATCATTAACATATCGTTAAATTATGTCTTGCGTTCGAGTTTGAAGTGTACGTTTTGCTGTAGTACTCGCTGAAGTACTATTTAATGAGCTCTTTCGGCTGCTTAATAAGAAAAATAAAAGAGCGTTCGTAAATCATTTGTCGAAACGGACATTCGTTTTATTGCCAATTATTTTTAAGTGACTGCTTCTCTAAGTCTCTTTATTAACATGTTCGAGTTGTTGATAATCGTGAAATCCTTATTGGCCACTTGTCATGTTACATTGAAGATACATAACTTGTTTTTATCAGACATTACTAAAAGCTATTTATTGAAATGATAATTTAACCATCGATTTACTATCGAATTTCTCTAAAAATTCTTTCACTCTGCCTGCAAATCTAAATTCATCCAATATCATTGCAGTATTTATTAGTATTTGGTTGCAAGAAATACATATAAAATTCACGAATTTCTATTATGTTTTTAATTGTGTTTGTTTAGAAATTATACACGTAGAATTTAAATTATAGATTTAGAAATTATTTGAATTACGAGAAATATAATAGTTCGTCACACACACTGTCACAAGTACTGGAACATCTAGATATTGAACCTTAAATGAAATATTATAAATTATATAGTAAAATATAGAGTAATTGTAAGTTAATAATTGGCTTAAGCTATAATTTTCCAACGTTTCCTGATGTTTCTAATGAACTAAAGAGAATTTTTAGAAATTTGTTTTATTTCTTACTTTAATAATACTCGTATCTTACATGTTTTCGGCGAATCAGTGACAGGAGATCAAGACGTACGCTATCAGCCACGTGTGACATGAAAACACATACGTGTTAATTTTATTGTAACATTCCCCTGTACAAGATTATTTAGATATTTACTGATTGAAAAATATATTCAACTCCGTGATAGATCATTTGTCAACTTGTACAGTGTCAGCTCTAATCTTTGAAGATTAAAGAAAATTAAGAGAATCCAACAGCCAAAGGGTTTCACTTGGACATATAATATAAAAAAAAAAAAAAAAAATGTAAATNGCCAGTATCCGCTGTATTTATTGCCAGTGACACAGTTTATGTAACATTTTCCAAACACTCGTGCTTGCCAAGTCGCCACGCTTTAACGCGTTTGACAAGCCAAGAAAGAGGAGATCCATCGCCATCAGCAACCATAATTCTCCGCGGGGCGAGTTTATTTAACCAGGCAGCGTTTCGTTCCAACCTGCGGACGCCTTGATTCCGCTTGTGTACAAGGGTTTAAAGCGGCAGTATATTCATCGTCGCTGAGAAAAGTACTTCCTAATGAGCTCGCTCTTTTGCAGCCTCGTAGCAGCGAAAGCTACGACGAACGATGGAGAGCGGTGGTTGCCGTTGGTTCTGCCGAGCCGCGGTGGTTCCATTGGCCATTGCAAACTGAATTTCCGATAATTGCTTTCCGCACCGCCTAAAATGATAATTAAATTCCTGGTCGCGCTATTACCCATGGCAAGCCATTGTCGTCATAATGGCCTTTCACAGGGGGTGGGGCAAGTAACGTAAGAGAAGTCGTGGCTACATTTAAGGATGCTCTACAAACAACATCTCCTCCCCTGCCCCTTCTATTAGCAACGAACAAAATAACGCTCAAACGTGCGCAAAGTAACGTAACGTAACGTTTAATTAATCGTGTGTTCCGACCAGCCGCAAAGTGTTTACAGCGGACTGTTGTACAACTTGGGAGATTACAAGTAGAAATGGCGTGGAGGATCTAGTAGGGGCAAGTAGGTTCGAACTTTTAAGCCAGCAGCCACAGTTTCAACCGTTTCGAGCACACGTTACAGTGCAGGATTCCTTTGTAGTATACAAACATTCCGGATACATTCCGAATGGGAATAGAATAAATACGTCGAGTCGAATACGCAATGGCACCTAGCGAAGCTGTGGCATTCTAACGAAGTGTTTCGATCTAATAAACAAACGCCTATTTGTCATTTATTACGCCAACGTTCGCGTTGACGTTAAATCCAAGTAATGACGATGTAATTACATAGAGCGCGAATTTGGTAAAAGTGGGAGGCAAACATTGGTCAAAACACTTCATTAGAATCCGCAAATTAGGAACGTGCGTCACTTTCGACGTGGGCCGTAACGTTGCCTGTCAATTCCTCCCCGACGCGACGTATTTATTCTAACGATGGACATTGGACACGTCCACGCACATCTCTGAATTGCACACACATTATTGGTGTAACAACAGAACTATGAGATTAATATTTTCTTTTTTTTTTAACAATTTAGCGTAGGCACATTTTGGATTTGCGTGCAGTCATCGCGACAGAAAAAGAAAGGATATAATTATCTAAGAAACTTCTTGCAAGATTTGTTGTTCGTTAGAGAAATTTGACAAGTTACATGCTACATGCAGTAACGAGTTGCACGTTTTACGAATTGTATAATGAAACCAGTAACAAGTTTCGTAATGAAACAAGCAGAGTTCTACAGGCAAAGTTTATCAATTAAACGTAAGATGGTTATCTTATTCAAGATAGAATTGTGAAAGAAGTTTACTATCTACGATCTGTCGCTAGTCTGTTAGAAAGACATCGCTGAAATGAATTATATATACGAATTGTAATATAGAAATACATAGATAGAAATATTTCGATGAAATAAGACAATGTGATCGCTCATTCTTTTCATACTTGTACTGTCCTTCAATTTAACTCATATATTATTTATACATTACGAATGTTAAGAATTATGTAAATTTTAATTATTGCGAATAACAAGTAACGGAACACAACGATCATCATCTTTAATAAAAAAAAAAACCTTCATATAAATCAATTATCCGTATTATCAAATTACTAAAATTTATCAATGTCCCCTGTAAAATATTCGACATTTCGAGAAAGCGAGTAGCGGTTCCACAATCGGGGCTTATTATTTTCCCCTGTCCGTCAACGGGGATTCGTATTCGAGCGACTCTCGATCGCTCGTCGAAACAGACCGTTCTGCACGAGGAGGAGAAAATTCGCTGGACAAATCGCTGGAAAGTGTTTGCGAGGGACGATTGGTCCCTCCTTGCCTTGATAGAAACGCGAGGGTGTAAGAGGGTCGCAAACCCTCGGCAGGCTCCGCGCGCGTTGTTATTGTTCAACAGCTTATCGATTTGTCGCTAGTGGCCCTTCCCATTATATCCTGTAAACTTGACGTATAAACGGCCATTCTCTCGCGTTCTATTACTCGGCCGTCGAGCCAGGATAAAGAGAAAGGATCCCCCTTTAATCGGTGAAACGCGATACAACGCGGAACTCTCCCATGGCCGACTTGTGACGCGCGATACCGGCATTGTGAGTCGCAAGGAATTGTTCGGCTCACGAGTTAATTTCCATTGACATTGTGCCTGCTCGGAGAAAACGTGTTTCCCTCTCTTCCCCTTTCATCCCCATCAGGAGGATTCATCCTCATTATAATCACTTCGTTCCACGACAAACACCGCTATATACATATGTCTCGATAAATTTACGAAACTATTTGCGGTACATCTTCCGTGTCAAAGTTTATGAATCGAGAAAAGAAAGAAAGTCGATCACCGTTTTCCAATTTTTGCCAAGTTATTTATCTATGCTATACACGATGATTACTTGGAACAAACCTGCCTGACCTCGAGGCAGCCCAAACTGATTGAGCAATCAACTCCGAAAATACACTTACATTAGCAGCGAGCTTCCAGCTCTTTCACAGCCCAAAAAACAAAAGAGTAGTCATGAAATACGACGTCACGGTTGGTGGCGCTAGGTCAAGATTTCTCATTCATCTTCGACCACTCGTCCTCTTTGAACGGCCGTGTGTTTCCACCTTTCATTATCAACTTCCATTCGATAACGTATACACGTATACACGTATACACATATACACATACACGCGCGCGCGAAAAACATTGTCGACGAACGAAGGAAAGTTGAATGGCGACTAAAAACGTATCGCGTGTCGTGTACGACGATCAATCACGTTTCGATCGCGAGATTAATCAGCTGCAAAGAGGTCACGCAGCGATTAGCCGTATCTAATAATTCAACAAAACGATTGTCTACGGCGATTGCTCGCAGATGAGATTTACAATAATCATTATGGACATTGATTCGCGTCATAGACGCAGAATAGCAGAATAGCGTCGTGATTGCACGATGAAATTAACGCCATGGACGTGCAACTTTAATATCGCCGATTATGTCGGCTGTTGACAATGCGTCGTAAATAGAATTGAACCGCCGGTTTGCACCTACGCGTACTTATTTGAACGCGTATTATTATATCATATATAAAACCGTCACGAGACTGTAGAAAGTGGAATTCATTTTTCGAAATGTTGGCGAAAGAGCATCGTAAACAGTCGAGCAACAGCTCTTCCGTGTTTGATTGCCATCGATTATTGTTTTCGATTTAATCAGAGGTTGCAGTTCGTACGATTCGCATTCATGTTTACAACGGCACCTCTTGAAATGGATAAAATGTGTTCTCCTTTTTTAAATTATTATTATTATTATTTACAGACGGCAAACACTCGAAGGAAACGACGAGTGTCTTACATTCACCGTGAAAAAGTCTGTTTATTATGCTATCTTCGTGTTATTCCATGTACAAAGTAGGTAAAACACGTCAATTTAACTTCACTTCCCGTCTAGGCGAATAGAATGATTCAACATGATTCGCAATTTGACGCAATAACGCGTCGCGAGGAAAGTAACGGACGTTCGAATTTAGCGGGCGACTCGATGGCAAGCGGTAAAGCAGCGACGCTATTGGCCAGCCAATGGCGTGCGAGCGTTGCTCGTAATAGCGGCAGGCGATTCGTGGCGGCGCTGGTGCGGCAGAGCGAACACGCAGCAGCGGCGCGCACAGCGCCGCTCATCGACGGAATAGAGCGAGACCGGACGTGAGTGAGAACGAGGCAGACTCGTTCGCGTTCCGCCGAGGTGGTGCAGTTTTCCAGTGTCGCGTAGAGTGTAGTGTTTTTCTTCCTTTCCCCCGTTTCCGAAGCATCGAGTGTTGTGTGCATCAGCGGTGAGGCGAGCCAGACCTATCCCCCATGACTCAGGAGTGCATTTAGGTAACTAGAAATTTTCTCATACGGCCGCGCCCCATTAAAATGCGATCCTCGTCCTGTTCCGGGACGCCTCGCAACGAGGAACCGACCTACCGTGCGCCACCATAGTGCACACGCCGTGCCGGTGTTATTACCATTATTCCAGCCGAGAAATTTACGTTCTCGGACGACGTCGCGTCCTGTGTTTCGTGGATAATCACGATCCTCGGTTTCTCGCCACGGTAGATTGTGCGTGTGTCGGACTGGATCGTGCGCGAGGTGTACACGACAGTAGAGAAAGAAAAGGGAAACGAAAGGGGAGAAAAAAAGCACGATGCCGCCGGGTAGGGAGACGACAATTTGCAGCGTGTGGTGTGACGCGGCGTCAATGTCGATTCGTGTTGTTCGAAAAGGTCGATCTCGATGGTTCGTAAGCAAAACGGAGCCCCAATCACAACTCCCCTCTCCTTTTTTTTTTTTTGTTTGGTTGTGCTCGCGGTCAACGTGTGCTACGTAGATACGAAAATAATGGTCTCTACCATACTATCTTATCTGTCGAGCTGGACAGTGGCAGTGAGAGGCAGTGTTTTTTTGTTGGCCGTGCGTGTATATCTCATTTTGTATTCTTTTTTTTTTTCTGCATTTGTACATCGGTACGCGACGTTGATGTACGCATATGTAATTTAAACGCGATACACGAAATGTTAAGGCGAATACACATACGCGATACACACACACACAGCGTGGAAGATAGGAAGCTGGTGCTGGCAAATCGAACGATCGGTTCTTTTCCTCCCTACTCCGGATATTAACGAAAGAGGGAGAGAAGGAGAAATACAGAGCGAGATACGTAGNTGGAAGATAGGAAGCTGGTGCTGGCAAATCGAACGATCGGTTCTTTTCCTCCCTACTCCGGATATTAACGAAAGAGGGAGAGAAGGAGAAATACAGAGCGAGATACGTAGAGAATGAACGGCTGTGTGTATGTGTGTATGTCCGCGTGTACGTGTGCCTACACGAGCGTGCAACAGAGACAGACAGTTCTAGGCTCGCGATTGGTTTTCTCCCGCGACTGTACTACGCTGCTTCTGGTCGTCGACTTGTATATCTGCCTGCGTACCTTTTTCCACGCGCGCCACGCATACACCATACCGCGTGCTACCGTCCCTTCGGACGGTAACAATGCTGCTTCTCGCGTATTCGTGCTGAAAGTGAACGATGCCACGCTGATCACCGTAGAGACGCCTTTAAACGTACACTTCCGGTAAATAGTTTCAACGATCACGCGATCGTTACACGTTACAACTTTAAAACGTTACAATTTTCGTACCTCGATTCTCGTCCGATCTTTAGCCTAGCTTTTGTACGATAATTATATATTACCACGTACGTACGTATGTGCGTTTAATGGTGACGTTCGTAATTATCCACGTTTCATTTTCACGAAACACGTATAATATATGTTTTACCTAAATAGCATTGTAACGACGACCCACACACCTTTTTCCTAGATTACGGTTTATCCTTCAATGATAATGCAGAAAATCGCAAATTAAGCGGTACACAACCGTCGCTGGGCGTTGCATTTATGGAAAAGCCAGTTCGCTCGTATTATATAAAGACTCTCAGTGCATTTGTAACGCGATCGGTAAAAGAGGGAATTTTGCAGGTATCAGTGATAAGCTGACTTTGAGCCCCCGTTCTTTTCATAACCTCAACAAATTCAGTGTGATTCATGCTCTCAAACATCATCGAGTATATATTCCTGTTGTCCTATTCCCGTTTGCATTCCTTTATCGCGATGAACAAAAGAGTGTAAAATCACTTGTACAGTGGTTAATGTGTTATTTATAATAAATATGTACAAAAACTTTTGTGTGTTGAACGAGTGATTTTTTTTTTTTTTTTGACGATGGTATCGAATCGAGAGAAAATAATAACGTTGTGAAACACAGCACGGAAAAGGTAAACTCTCCTTGCAAGCATCGTACTAAAATAGATTTTATATGCTGTTTTATGTTTCGCGTGCTATGACAGGAAAAATAGTGAAACAAATTTTGAAATAGTTTGTTCTCCGGGAATGCAAAACACACCATAGGTTTAAAATTGAAATATATTGAACGCTAAAGTTAAATCTCTCAGAATTATTAGAGTTCGAAAATATATAAAAAGCTGGCAATACTTTTTTTTTTTTTAATCTATCTTAAACTTTATCAGTATTGTCAATAATGTCATCTTCATTAGCTTGTGTACTTACATGAGATCACGAAAATATTCGAATACCTTCTAGATTCCTAGATTCGAATACCTCCAGATTCTACATGACACACGTAGTATGAACATAAAAGTTTTCTGCGATACGTATTTAAGTTAATAAATCCTTCTGTAAAACTGTACTCGTAGCAAAATCACAAAATCAACAAAGAAAAGAACAGAATCGATCGGTACAGTTCGAGACAGGCTCGATCAAGAATAACATAAGTATAGCCGTAATGTTGCGAATTAGATTTTATGGTTATGGCGACGGCGTTCAATCAGACGCATGACTCGCGTAGTAGTTGGAGGAGTGGTGGGGGTAGCGGCAGAGGCCGAAGAGAGGGGGAAACGTGTAGATTGACAAATGGTGACGATTCCGCGCACCGGATCCGTGCGGATTATGGACGGATAGTGTGATTGAACGAAATTAGCCGCGACGGATCGTCCGTGAACGTTACGCAATGTCTGGTGCAACGACCTGCGCGCGTTACATTGGAAAAACGAAGGTTTTGCTACGGCCGATGCGGCAAGAGAGGTTAGAAGCGCGCCGGCAAGGATCGGTGCCGCCGCGTTCGAAGCGGTTTCAAACGGCTGGACCATTCGCGTCCGTCGGGTTGTACGCGCGCGCGTATAACGGAACGCAGATTGTACTAAATTCCACAGTCCAATTGCATTGCGGACAGCAGCAGAGCGAAACGGTCACAGCCGGCCGCAGTGTGTGTAGTGGACGCGTGGCCGATTAGAAAGACGGCGAAGGCTAAATATAGTGCGTTCGCATTAACGAGAGAACATTTTCAATTTTGTTGTTCGGCCACACCGTACACCCTCCTGATGCGCAAGTAACAGAGTAACTTTCCTCTCACATGGCACGGTGATAATTGGTTCGGAACATGTGTGCATTATGCGAATTATCTCGGGATTTTATCAGTCGCGTGTGTACGAGACTCGATCGTTTTGGTAAATTTTGAAAAAAGTTGGATAGAAACAATCGATGAAAATAGTTCGATCAGATTTTTAAAGTAGCCTTTGCCCGAAGACGAACTTATTCATTTGTCAACGACCGATTCTTCGATCGTATTATCAATTATTGGACACCCTGTATATCCCGCATCGTCACAGTAATCAGCATAGTTTCGCGCTTTTTATGATTTTCAGACGAAAGCTCAGTCGCGCTGTGTAGTTTCATTAATCAAGATTGAAACGGTTGGCAGATCGTGTTGAAGTACGAGACACAATATTTATGGACACGAGTGTTTGGCGCGTCACCGATTATTCAAATCGTCCATTTATTTATTTTTCTCATTCCGGTTCTTTTTCTTATCTCTCTTGACTTGCAAAAGTTAAATTGAGTTGCTCCAATTTTTTCCTCTACTTTTCTTTTTCTTTTTCTTTTTTTTTCACTGGCATTTACAATTTTGTTTTTAATTTAGACGGCGAATATTGGGCGAAAGTTTCTCGCTTTGTTGTTTATTCGCAACTTTTTTGATTCTCTTGCCATTCGTGTTTCCTTTTCGCGGATTTTGTTTTTAAAAAAACAGAAAAAAACCACTTAATTTAAAATACACGATTGTGAAATAAANAACAGAAAAAACCACTTAATTTAAAATACACGATTGTGAAATAAAATAAATCAAATTTCCTAAAGTTCTGTTTGATTAATGAACCGTCGCGAGGGCATTAATTGAAAATAGGCTGATTTAAATATTTTAGATTAACGCGCACGCTACGTAATCACTCGTGACTCCATTCTAGATACAACGTTATTGATGATCGATAAGGATCGAGTAATCTGCCCTGTTGATCTGCTGCAAAAAATTCGCTTATGCAAACGGTAGTTGGATTCTAACCAGTGAAAATAGCGATCTTTAATCCGCGTTACGTGTTTTTATCGACCAAGTTCCATCCGTCAACGACACGGGAAAATTCATTGAATTGAAAAAAAGTTGTAAGTTTCGACGTTGTTCGATGAACCGTTATGTTCGTCCAAGTTTCATTGATCACGATCTCAACAATTTCCAATCGCGAAACTTTTCGGAGCAATGGTAGGAAATGATAGTGTTTTCGGGGAAAGTTACGACGAGATGTGTGTTTTCGAAATATGAAACTGGAAATTCCAAGTTGGAAACGTAAACGGAAGCACATGTGCGCCAAGTGTGTCGAAGGGAACGTTAAGTTCCTTACGATAAACTTGTAACAGACATGGTATTGCAATAACTTTGAAATTTTCAGCATACAACGATCGTGGCCAATCAATTGCTAATAAAGATTTAATGCAACATTTCTCTCGAATTAATTCATCCTGTTTTTTACATGATGTATCAAATAATTAAATGACAAATAAATGAATAAATAAATCCAGTCTTCTCGAAAGATTCAAAAATAATTAAGATCACGCGCATAAAAACGGGCTAATTTTTACTCTTTTCTGAGAGAATTAGAGAAAAAAAAAATATATAACATATTAAAGATAGATCTCGTTCTAAATTCTGCTTCTCGTTGATTCAGATTTCGCGCGCGATAGTGCCTATCATCAATCTCGACTCGCTTCGTAACGTTTCATTAACTGTCTCTCGCGCATTGAAGAGGGCCGATCGCATTAAAATCGAAAACCGATCTCGTTTGAAAAGAGATCGGGGGGGGGGGCCGGTCGTGTAAACCGGCGCGAAAGTGGAGCATGGGTCAATATTACGCGCGCGCAACTAATATATCGCGTAACGTGTACGCCGCGTTATTGCACGGAAATCCCCGGTAGTCGTTAAAAAGAAGAGAGAGAGAGAGAGAGAGAGAAAAGTGCAGAATACCGTTCTGCGGATCGATATATCGAGGCAAAACGAGAGCTCGTTCGGCTCGTATAACTGTGACTATGTTTGTCGGATACGAACGCGCGCAAAGCGGTTGGCTGGCTGTCTCTTTCGTGTCGTGGCGAAGTGTTTTCGCTGTTGCGTGTGTACGCGACACGCAGCAGCCGA
Source organism: Lepidotrigona ventralis hoosana (assembly GCA_002806875.1). Lineage (NCBI taxonomy): Eukaryota > Metazoa > Arthropoda > Insecta > Hymenoptera > Apidae > Lepidotrigona > Lepidotrigona ventralis. The sequence goes on from NIPQ01093068.1 coordinate 12,135, forward strand.
GACGTGCCAAGCTAAAAGCGCGTTCGCAACGGACAGAGCAAGAAACCTGTCTGACGCACTTTTAGACGCGATGTAGAGAGTGTCAAGCCAGGGGCGCAGCATTGAACGCGGGAACCTCTTTCCGTTTGCTAGATCGTTGATGTATGTATGTATGTATAAACGACGTGCACAACCGGTTTCCCACTACGTACCGGGTGATCCATTAGAAACGGAGCGAGAATAGACGGTCTCGAACGCGGGTACAAAGAATGGAAGAAGAAAATGTTACCTTTACATTTTCAGTGGAAGAAAGCGTGCTTTGTTTTCAACCCTTCGAGTTCTAGTCCTATGAACTGGAATTTGAAATTTCAATCTTTCAGTCTGAAGATTAGTCAATTCAAGTTCAATGCCTCGCATCTTGAAAGAAATTCAACGGGTTAATAAATGTTCTTTGTCTTATAAATTTTGAAATGAAGTCGTTTTTTTTNAATATCGAATTATGTATAATTTTCAATTCACCGATCTACGCTGCTCGAGCAGAGTCTCTAATAATTAGACATTTTATAAATTTATAATATAATTACTTTATGGCAAGTAAAATATAAATGAAAGTACGGTGTTAATATAATTTATAATAACATGGTATTTTACAAATTTTAAATAAGAATATGGCAACGTGTCGTGTAGTATAAAACCGTTTTTGAAACGTAACAGTTGAATAATCGACTAATCCATGTTCACACGTTTTCTGATTGCAGTGCAAGGACTGAACACATCTGGGAGCGATTGAAAAGCACGTCCCAACACCCCTCCAATTAAAATCACTCGCCTAACCTTCCCCCTGCCCACCTTATCCTGCCTCTTATCCTCCCCCTCCCTCCGCAAATCTCAAGAAGACATCGCGGGATCTGTGACTCCATTATGGACAGTATGGACTCGAAACCAGTTTTGAACGATGACCCCTCGGTCACTCTGACCATCCGCCTGATTATGCAGGGCAAGGTAAGACGTCAATCGTATATGATACTAATTCTTAAACATTAATATTGAATTTAAAAGAAAGAAAGAAAAAATAGAGATTTTTACGGAAAAATGATTTAAATCTCTAAAAACACATTGTTTCATAGCTGTAAAATTTGCAAGAAGAAAAAAATTGCAAATTGATCATTTTGACTACTTTGATTAAACTTTCAAGGACCGAGCGATTTATCTCGATGTCATGAATGTTTCAATTTCGTAGAATTTACAGCCAAATATTAAATATCAAATATTTATAAATTAATTAAACTAACTAGAATTTAATCATCGAAAAGAATTGCGTTAACGTTGGCGACACGCGAAACTTTTCTGTGAATGAAATCTCTCGATGACTATGTTCATTCAGTTACTGATCAAATTGCCAGGAATAATTACGGTATTTTGGTTTTTCATTCAACCATCTACAGGTCGAATATTTTTCTCGACTATCAAAAAATGTATTCGGCGGGCAACTTAAAAAGCAGAAGCAATTACTTCGACATTTCAGAATAGAGGTGACAACTGTTATCAAGAATGTTACTGGTTAATAAAGAGACATTGCACGATAAGACGTATACGCCATCTTATGGGAAAAAGTTCAATTATTTAATAAAATATCGATATATGTGACTTGAAAGTTAATTGGGCTCACAGAGGGTTAAAGTTTCGCAGTAACTTACACTTTAATCACACCCGTTAATTTATCTGATGTGCGTACACACCAACGCCTACAAGACATTACTCATCATTAGCAATTGACAGTTACCCTAGTTCTTTCACTGCATCCTGTGTATAGTTATATTAACTCGTCCTATCGGGGCTTATTAGTAATCGGCGATAAAATGATAAAGTGAATTTTGTGTGATAATCTAATGTGTCCAATGATCATCTTTCCAAAATATTAATATTACCTAAGTTGTAGTAAAGAAACAAATTTTCGTTCTTAGATAGTTATATATGCATTTTTTAGAATAGTGCTTTTCTTAAAGTACAATCATAGCTAAAGTTGTAAAAGAAAAAAAAAAAAATCTTCGTTGTTTCAAAAATTTCCAATATTATTAAAAATTATCCAACTCGTGAAAGAGAAGGATTTTATAATAATTTTTCTTTATAATATAATGTGTATATAATAATATTTTTTTTCAAGCACGATATTAACTAAATAATCGAGTGATAATTTTCAACTTCAAAAAAGTGAAAAAAAGTTTTAAAAAAAAAAAGAAGTTTATAATACTTTAGTAGAGTTTCGGTAGAGTCAATTAAGAGCAGATAAAAAGAAATCGTTTTAATTCCGTTTACGCAATAATTCTGCATAATCTAGCGTACAAGTATTAGTGGCTATTTGTTGAACATTGAAAACAAGTTGCAGAAGTAAATAAATAAATACAAAGCTGGACGTAGCACAGTATTGCATAAAAGCACGAATTTGTCACTTGGCTCCTCGTTTTGCGGCGAACATCGACGATTATAATTATGATACTTAAGTTATTCAGACGTGTCAGGGTCTTTGAACCACCGTTCAAAAAATGAAAAAGTAAAAACGAAAGTTTGAAATTCCAGTGTTTTCTTAAAACACTGTCAAACTATCAAAATAGTAAAAATTTATAATTTTTTTTAGAATAGTTTTAGACTAGAATACTTACTTTGTTGCGTTAAAAATTGTTTTTTTTTTTTACGATTAACGATTTTTATCCTTCAGTCGTCGACAATCATTTTTCAATGACAGATAATTGGTTAGCAAGTGAATTATAAAGTTTGTATTATCTGCAATTTCTCAGATCTCGAGTCTCGTTAAATGGAAAAATCGAGCCTTGGCTAATTCCTATGTTATTTCAATCACTTTTAATTGGCAAGAGAAAATTACACAGTTAGGTATACTTTGAATTCAGACGTGGATAAATAAACTATAAACTCCACGATCATATTTTTCCATCTTTCAGTTACATTCGCAACGTTCAATATAAATAATTTCTTAAATTCTGGAAATCTGGCAAACGCGGATAGTTATTGGAAATCATAAAATTCCGCAAAGTTTCCACATTTAATCCCGACATTTTTCAATCATCATCGACTAATTGGCTGCTTAGAAGATTCGCTAGTCTAACATAGTTTGTGAAAAATATAACGCTTTGAACTGCAAATGCCGATGAACAAGGCAGACTTTAAATTCCGCGAAACGCTGTATTAAAAAGTATTAAAAAGTCGAGGTAGCATTGGAGAGTATGAAAGCAATTAGATAACACGTTATATTTAGCCTGTTGAAATCAACTCGGAAATGAAAGAGTTGCAGTGTACGGAAATTAAAAAAAAAAATAAAATAAAAAAAAAAGTCGAGGTAGCATTGGAGAGTATGAAAGCAATTAGATAACACGTTATATTTAGCCTGTTGAAATCAACTCGGAAATGAAAGAGTTGCAGTGTACGGAAATTAAAAAAAAAAATAAAATAAAAAAAAACGTAGATAAGAATTATCTTTTTCGTATTGCAATCTCGCAGAATGGGAAAGAAGATTTTATCCAGCATCGTAGTAAGAAACTGTCACTCAGATATCTTCGGGCAACATTCAGCGTACAT
>NIPQ01093070.1:0-19818 GCA_002806875.1 Lepidotrigona ventralis hoosana
CATGTTGCTTTATTATGTTTTAAAACGACATTTAACCTTGATCGTTGTCATATTTATTTGAAAATTTTGATTTTCTTTTGTACAGATTGTTGATTTATTATAAAAAGAACTGCGAAGAATTAGAGAGGAATTCAAAGGGACGTCACTGTGACTAGTTAATAATAAAATCCATTTTTGATGAATGGCAGAGGTATTTATATGTTTGTTTTCTCTTTATATCGAATAATTGGTAACATTTATTTAGTATTCAATCCATAATTCAAAGGGACGTCACTGTGACTAGTTAATAATAAAATCCATTTTTGATGAATGGCAGAGGTATTTATATGTTTGTTTTCTCTTTATATCGAATAATTGGTAACATTTATTTAGTATTCAATCCATATATGTACATTTTTAACAAATATTCTTTGGGAAGAGTTGCTATCACAGATTCGAATATAATTTGAATATAATGTGCTTTGCGCATCTTTTCTTGCGCAGCTTCATTGAGGTGAGAAGAAAACGCGCCATATTTTATCAGTATGAAATATATTTGAAATTTTGAAAACGGGCTTTCTTAATTGATATAATTTTTGATATGATACTTCTTCATCTGTCATAAATGAATAGTGATTAATTGATAATGTTGAAAAAAACTATTCGCGATGTATTTTCTTAAGCAAGTACTCCATGAAAAGAAAAGAAATATGAAAAGAAAATATTTTACTCTTTTTCTTTATTTCTTACATTATAACAAAATTTTTCTCTCAAGAAACTTTTGTAACTGCATAGAATAAGTGATCAATAAAGTCAGTGTTTGCTTCGGGTTAATTATTTTTTAGATAATAGTAACTTGGTAATAGTAACTCTTTCTAAATTTAATTATAACAGTCATATGCGAACTTAGAAGTCGATTCTTACTTAGATGTGTTAATAATTTTTTATTTTTCTCTTTTTTACATATCTCTTCTCTCTTTTTTAATGTGTTCAACTTTTATATACAAAACTAGTACATTTACGAATTATATAATACGAATTGATTGATTACGATAACAGTTTTGTTAGTTAGAAAATGTTGTTACGACGAGCATATTTTCATTGGACTGCGGATTTTTAAAAATCGAGTTTTCATACAAAATTTTCTACATAAATATAGATTATAGAAAGCACTACTCTACTATATTTTATATGCTTTTTCATGCTACGTATATTTTGTGGATAACTTTGCACTTTTAAATTTTCGATAAATACATTTTCTAAAAATCCGTTTAATTATTATCGCCTGTAACTTACTTACGTGACAAATCGATAGCGTAAAAAGTGATGAAAGGATTACAGGGTATTTAAATCGCAAAATAGAGAAATGCATTGTGTGTTGAAGTCTGGTTAGCGTTTCGTATAGTATTTCTCTTGAATCGAGTGTGATTCTATTTGTTTTCTTATCGTTAAATCTCGATAAGAGTGTCACAATGGATGTGCAGCGTTTATTTCGCTAACTGTCGATTAGAATTTTCACGAAGCTTATTTTCACTTTGCCATGTGAAGGTCGAATTTTGTATAAAAAGTATATTTCATTAGAATTAATACGGTGCTTGTCACTTATTTATTTGTTTTGCTTTGAAATCATTCTAACAGAAAATTGGTTTTTTTTTTGGAGGGGGGGGATCATTCGTTGTTCTTTTCACTTTTGAGTTTTCAAATTCTTCGAATTTTCAATTTTAAAATTCAATGCAAAGACACCAAACTAATTTCTGTACCTAATAAATATATGTTTTCTACTACGATCGTTTTTGTCAATTCATCGTTTCCAGATGTTTCTTGCAACTCCTTCGTTTCGACAAAAGAGCGAACNATTAAAAAAAAAAAAAAAAAAAAAAAAGAAAAAGAAAGTCACGTTCGAAGGATTCACGCTTTGCTCAAAGTACGGAGAGTTTTGACGGGTCAGTAACTCCAAAAATATTTATGTCGTTCTCAACTATTCTTACTCCCGCGACATGGATATTTTCGGCTAATGTTGGGTAACCCCAGCACTCCACTGTTTTCTCTCTTTTTTCTCTTAATTACAGAGATTCATTGTTGCAAAAGTTCAACACGTTTAAGTTCAACATTTATTGTCAGTGCTTGTAACATTATATTACAATCATCTTTTCAAAGATGTTTGACAGTGGCGGGATGACAATTTTACAATCATTCTTTATTATGAATGAATTGATCATATTGTTACAGGATGGTCCAATCAGAATTAGTTTGAATATTTACTTTTGTTTTTGGAGACGTAAGACCTTGTTAACGTTAAGTATGATGGGATCCTTGATATGACAATAAGGATCTATCACATAAAAGGGAAGCACAATGCGAACACAAGTATTTGACAGAGAATGTCAAGTTTCATTTCATTTGTAATTCCTTTCAATCAATTTATATCTTTCAATATTGAGACTATAAGTAGAAATTTCAAGGATTTGCTCAATATCTATTTTATAATTATTACTGATTTTATATGATATGATAAATATATTATATATAATTTCAAGAGATTGAAGCATTTATATAATGATAGATGTATAATGAATTATCGCTTGACTTTGGATCACTAACTTAACAGAGTATTTAACAGAGTATTTCCAACGTAAATGTTCAAAGTGTCCAATTTTCATCGTTTCATCCTGTGTGCTTGGGAGTCGAATACCAAAGTCGAAATTTTTCGGACGAGAGAGAAACGGTGACAGATGGCGAGTGATTTTTTTGAGTCTGGAGTATTGGTCGGGAATGGCAGGAGAGAAGAGAAAGGTCGTAACGATTTTTATTCGATTGTGAGTGAAAATGGTGTGCCGGCGCTTGGTGACGTGTGGGTCTTTAAAGTTTCCGTCTCATGAGAAAACATAAGGGGGAATGCCAAAGAAGGAGAGGACAGATGCGTGTGGATGCGTGTCTCGGGGGACAGACTTTACAGGATGTTTTGAATACGTGCCGATATCGCGACAGGGGGAACACGGTTGATAGGCTAGATTCTACAAGGCTTCCAATTTATCTGGTTAAAAGTAGTCCCTGGTTTCCGGAGCTAGATCTTTTGGTCGTGCCGACCAGAAGCTTTTCAAAGACGCATTCATAAATCGCGGTAAGACTCGGGAGCTGTCTACGTGGGCGAAGAACCATATCGTTAAAAGAAAGAAAGCGAGAAAAAGCTACCAAGAGTCTATATAGAGTCCCGACTGTCCCTACGTTTACAGTCTGTGTTCCGAGGCTCGAATAAAATCGCTATGCGAGCGCTAGCAACATTTATCTTCCCGCTGTGTACACTGCCGTCCATAAGTGTTTCCAGTTTGATTAGAAAGTTAATATTTTTTGTCATATTCATTCTCCTATTATTAACGTCTTTTCACTTCTTGCAATGATCTGTTAAGTTGAAACTAAAACAAGACCTGCATCGTACAACATCCTATGTTTATCTGTAACGAGTAGTTAACACTTTATGAATTTTAAAATGTCTCTCAGTTGCTCTAAAATCCCAATACGGAATAGACTTGAATGTCAGTGCAATAATAAATTTTCATTCATTGAATTGTTCCAATTTTATTAATATTTTAGGATCTATAAAGATTTTAGTAAATATTTCTATAATATAACGTGTCTGCATTTCTATTATAATTAGCACTGTATTTACTGTATTTGCTTGTCCGGGGTAAGATCAAACGATTAGATTGAGGAGTCTATTTGAAGTGTATTTTATATGTTTGGACATGTCCATTGAGTACTTATGGACAGTAGTGTAAATAAATGCATAGCCACACTATCTTCTATAAGTATTTGAACAGCTCTAAATTATTGCAAATACATAAAATGCACGGCGATTGATGAGAAAATCCAACGAATCATTTGAACTTGATATAAAAATGTTAATTTGTGGATAAAGAAAGCGCAATAATGTGCAGAAAAATATCTTACCTCCCTTGGGTCAGCTATTCTCCAAGTCCTGCATGAAACGGAGCGAAGGTTAAGCTTTTGAAATGCGGTGTTAAATTAAATAGGCGAAAAATTGACGTACCTCACCTTTGCATTGAACGGTTTAATTGAATCGATGAGGTGTGGTGGAACGAGACAAAGGGGAAAGTGTAGCAAATAAAACAATAAAAGAGAGAAACAAGGACTTAAATCAAGGACGCGTGTATCTTTTGCAAGGCTTAACGTATTCCGATAGTATTTTATTATGCTGTGCCGTTTATATAAATCTTTCTGTATCAATGTATTTATGTATATGTATATGTATATGTATATGTATATGTATATGTATACGTGTATATGTATGTGCATATGTAAGTACAGTAGCGAAGAACAGAAGAAAGTTCCAAAGGCAAATAACACGAGGTGCAATGCAGTGATTTTGTAAAATGAAGTTATATTTAACAAAAGCGATTGAATAGGTGTTGAATGTATCTTCACGTTCTGGTTTAGTACAAAAGTTCATAGATCTTAATCTCCGATTTGTCCGTACTCATTATACATGTGNTTAATCTCCGATTTGTCCGTACTCATTATACATGTGCATGCACGTATGTATACACGTATGAATTTATATACAAAGAGATAATCAATAGAGCGCAAAATGATCTCGAATGAAGCGAGATTAAAGAGGGAAGGAGGCATGCGTATTTATGCATATTTTAGGAACTTGACATGTTGAGTCATCCACTCGATGATGTGGTTCAACGGTGGTTGCAGGAACAGAGTGAATTGAGAAAGATGGTACATTTTTTCGATGTGTCACTGTTGCGAAGGATATCGGAGCGTGTCGGTGGTAGCGCGAGTTGGTCCGTTGATGCTCTGGACGATCATGTTGAGCCGATCCAAGCTGCTTCCACTGAGCTGAGACGATTGCGGTTCCACCGTTCCCTCGAAACCTGTCGAGAGAGACATATTGCATAAACTCTGATGAAACTAATATATCCTTATCTTACACCTTATATATTCTTCGCGACACGGGTGGAGAGGAAGAGAACGGGCGAGGAAAGGGCATGCTTTGAAATCGATAGAACTCGAAGCTTCCGTTCGCGAGTTAATCGAGTTACACGTTGTAAACATGGAGCTGTACGGCACACGTGACCTGATTACCACACGTTACGAGGGAAATGTTCGAATTCTCCTATTGGAAACGGCGAGGTGCGATGCTTTCAATCCACATTAATTGCATAGGTGCGCGGATATTTTCCAGCTGAGCTATTTTGCTGAACTGCAGACATTTCTGTATACTATATATATATATATATATATATATATAAATTCACGACAAGTTCGAATCTTAACTTGGAACTCATCTTAACTTTGAAAGTCTTGAGAATTGCGATAAGATTTAATAACGTGATTCCGCATTTTGAAAGCTATAGAGTACATGGAATATCATAAAAAAGAAACTTGGGATTATTAAATACGTGTCACGTTATCAAACCCTCGCGAAGGGTTTCAGGACTTTTGAAATATATAATATTAACCTTCGCACACACTGGCGGAGTCTCAAGATTTCAATGTATCTCGAGACTTCCAAGTTTCGAATTTATTATCATACGCAATAATTGATTTCCTCGAAAAAAGATTATCGTACAACGAGAATTCACTTGAAAACGGGAGACCTTTATTTTTACAATGCACTGTTCATTTGTTCCTCGAGTGTTTTTACATCACGTAGCTAAAGCTTATCGTAGCATGCGAAAACATTGAACAATTTTTTTTCACGACTGACTCTGCCATGGATTTGAAGATTAAAGTCTCTGAAAGATTTAATATGACTTCTGCTGACTGTTTTATTAAACAGAAATGAAGTACGAGTTTAGTCGTGCGATTATATATCATTAAATTACACGGTTCGATGAAGGCAGCCAAAAAAGATCGTACGTACGTCAAATTTTAAAGATTCCCAGTGTCTGAGATCGCATGTACTGCGTGTACACAAAGGCCAAAGAAGAAGAAGAAGGAAAAAATCGTGTGCTCACATCGAGACGACTTAATTGCACGATCTTCAACGATCTTCAAAGAGTACCGATTCATTCTCGATTCGTCCTTTAGCGTGGTGCCGAGCCGAGTGTTGGTCGTGTTTCTTCGACAGGGAAGAAGGGCACAAGGAACCTTTCACTGGGTCCCATTAGCAAGAAACACGACAACGACGTCGCGAAAGCCTGTCGCGAGCATTGAATTTCCCTCGGCAGAGACGCTCTTTGTTTTCAATCGCTTCGGGATCGCATCGCGCAACACGTACAATTAAATTCCTTTCCTCGAACTGAAAACGGAGGAGGTTCGACAACTGGAAATGCGAGCATTGAATTTCCCTCGGCAGAGACGCTCTTTGTTTTCAATCGCTTCGGGATCGCATCGCGCAACACGTACAATTAAATTCCTTTCCTCGAACTGAAAACGGAGGAGGTTCGACAACTGGAAAATCCCGAGAAGAACTGGAAACTTACAAAAGGGGTGAGAACGTTCGTGCGAGAAAATTCTGACTTCTGATGCTCTCTAAAGAAATTCTGCTTTTGGCGAGATGAAGAAATCGATGGAAAAATGAAGGAACTCTCAACGCAGGAAGAAATGGGAATAAAAATCGAGGGGAGACTCTCGACAACGGAGAAAGATGGAAATTTGAAAAGGAAAAGGATAAATAAATAAATGACAGTGGGAAGGAAATGTTCGCGAGAGACGAGCGAATTCTGGATGTGGCAAAGTATGTATATTTTGGACGCAGCTTCCGCCGCGTTTAAGCGGCCATTCCGTTGGCAAAAGGATGGTCCGGCGACGATGCGTCATACTAATGTACCGTGGCAATATATGGCGCTTTGAGACAACTTGAGTTCTCTCATCGTTCGACGATCCACCAAATCATTATACGGAAAATACACGTATAATACGTAGATATGGCCATCGTGTATGGACCTGGGTCAAATGAAAGGAAATGAATACGCACGTTCTCCGATAAGTTTTAATCCGCTGCCGTGTCGCATCGTTGCTGATCGCAACTGACGAGTAGAATGCGAATTTTCTCGTCGTGTATATGTTTCTGCATCACTTTGAAGATGCAAAGATGCATATAACGTGCAAAAATGCAGGAACGAGCAACTCTAGAATACTATAACTAACATTAATAACTAAGGTAAAAGAACGAACGATTCACGATTTTGCAAATAAAATTTATAAATTTAGACACACGTGTGTCTGTCGTTGTGTTTTGTAATGAATGAATGTTATAACGAACGAGGTTCTGGAACGAATTATTTCGTTATAAAATACTTTACTGTAATATTCAAATATATATACATGTATATATATATATATATATATATATATATAAAACAGTAAAGTGTTGTAATATTTAGAAGATAAAACGAGTTTCTCTTCAGGTTATTCATTTTTCAACTTTAGTTATATTTATAAAAATTTTGGAATACATGAAAATTCGCAGTCTAGCGAGGAGGGAAANGCGAGCATTGAATTTCCCTCGGCAGAGACGCTCTTTGTTTTCAATCGCTTCGGGATCGCATCGCGCAACACGTACAATTAAATTCCTTTCCTCGAACTGAAAACGGAGGAGGTTCGACAACTGGAAACTTACAAAAGGGGTGAGAACGTTCGTGCGAGAAAATTCTGACTTCTGATGCTCTCTAAAGAAATTCTGCTTTTGGCGAGATGAAGAAATCGATGGAAAAATGAAGGAACTCTCAACGCAGGAAGAAATGGGAATAAAAATCGAGGAGAGACTCTCGACAACGGAGAAAGATGGAAATTTGAAAAGGAAAAGGATAAATAAATAAATGACAGTGGGAAGGAAATGTTCGCGAGAGACGAGCGAATTCTGGATGTGGCAAAGTATGTATATTTTGAGAGACTCTCGACAACGGAGAAAGATGGAAATTTGAAAAGGAAAAGGATAAATAAATAAATGACAGTGGGAAGGAAATGTTCGCGAGAGACGAGCGAATTCTGGATGTGGCAAAGTATGTATATTTTGGACGCAGCTTCCGCCGCGTTTAAGCGGCCATTCCGTTGGCAAAAGGATGGTCCGGCGACGATGCGTCATACTAATGTACCGTGGCAATATATGGCGCTTTGAGACAACTTGAGTTCTCTCATCGTTCGACGATCCACCAAATCATTATACGGAAAATACACGTATAATACGTAGATATGGCCATCGTGTATGGACCTGGAAATGTACCGTGGCAATATATGGCGCTTTGAGACAACTTGAGTTCTCTCATCGTTCGACGATCCACCAAATCATTATACGGAAAATACACGTATAATACGTAGATATGGCCATCGTGTATGGACCTGGATCAAATGAAAGGAAATGAATACGCACGTTCTCCGATAAGTTTTAATCCGCTGCCGTGTCGCATCGTTGCTGATCGCAACTGACGAGTAGAATGCGAATTTTCTCGTCGTGTATATGTTTCTGCATCACTTTGAAGATGCAAAGATGCATATAACGTGCAAAAATGCAGGAACGAGCAAGAGTATCTAGAATACTATAACTAACATTAATAACTAAGGTAAAAGAACGAACGATTCACGATTTTGCAAAATTTATAAATTTAGACACACGTGTGTCTGTCGTTGTGTTTTGTAATAAATGAATGTTATAACGAACGAGGTTCTGGAACGAATTATTTCGTTATAAAATATTTTACTGTAATATTCAAATATATATACATGTATATATATATATATATATATATATATATATATATATAAAACAGTAAAGTGTTGTAATATTTAGAAGATAAAACGAGTTTCTCTTCAGGTTATTCATTTTTCAACTTTAGTTATATTTATAAAAATTTTGGAATACATGAAAATTCGCAGTCTAGCGAGGAGGGAAAAGTAGTGATGGTAACGATGACGACTTTCCAAAGAAATTTTCCAGAAACACTCGAAATTCTGTAATGAAATTGTGCAGTATTTTTTGAATTTTTTAAAATCTTAACACCAAAGGAAATACCAACTTTACTTTAGTCGTAAATATATATTTCTCTGATAATTAGACTTGGAATACCGCTAAATGTCAAAAGTTCTTTCGACAATATGGGACAACGAGTAATTTATTTCAAAAGTGCCATATTTTAAAGTGTGATATTCCAAGAGTATTATACTATTTTACGTATTTTATTACGCAAATATTTTACGCATGCTCAAGCGTGATTTCAAGCATATTCAAGCGTTAAGATTTTGGGAAGAACTTTGAAGCGTGCCTATTCTATCAATTTCTCTGGGGTTGATCGATCTTGGCTCAAATGTGATTGCGTCACTTGGTGTAACGCAACGCTTGGAACATTGATCGAAATAATCAGGATCCACGTTAGTGGGTTACGGTTCGATAAATCCGTTGGCATCGTCGAACCGCCCGTTCCCAAAGAAGAGCTTGTTCCTCATCGTTGCAACGACGTCTATTCCTACCGCGAGGCGCTCGCAACTCTTTTTTTCCCCCCCTCTGCCCCTCCTTTTTCGTGGACGACTCCGCGAAACTTGGCGAATGCGTCGCGGTGTGATCGTGAATTATAGACTGTTGCGTTTAACGAGAAACTCGTGCCATGAATTTCAACTGCCATCGTTTCAACTGCCTCTCTCTCTCTCTCTCTCTCTCTCTCCTCTCGCCACTCTCGTGTATCGCGCTTTTCGTTGTGTACCTGCTGCTCACCAGGAGTTTGCTGCGTCCAGCAACTGTTCAAAGTTATCGTTTGGATACTAGCGATAGCCGAGGGGACGACGTTGGAGAAAGAAAAGGAAGTGGACGAGAGGCCGGGTGGTTGGAGATTATGGGTGGCGTTCACGTTCACCGATCTCGCGGCTCGTTTTTCTTCCTCGCTGACTTGAAATATGTTTGCACGGCGCGCGATAGCCAGATATTCATTAACGCTAATTAATCTCGAGTTATTTTAACGAGATATCGGGATAGCGGGATTATCCGCCAGCGTTTTGGTTTTGGTTTTGGCTGGGCGAAGCGATCGCGTGTGCTTGCAAGTGTGCTACGTGCACGTGGGGGGTAGTTTTCGAAAGCGGCGTAGTTCGCGAGCAGCCCGCGTTTCCGTTCGATTTGCTCGTGCGAAAATTTTCGTAGCGCAAGCGAGATTCGCGCGAAAGCGGAGACGAGAGAGGCGAGAGGTGATCTATTTCGAGAAACTGGGCCAATTAATTCCACCGTGTATTCGGCAGGTCGGAAAAACAGGCAGATCTGGTGAAATATCGGGCCGCGAAAATAGCTAAGAAACGGGGTTGAGCATCGAGCGATATCCAGCCGATATGTGTGTGTGTGTGTGAGAGAGAGAGAGAGAGAGAGAGAGAGAGATAAATGAAAGTTGCCGCGCGTGGAACACGTTTTCACGTTTTCACACGATTTTCACGTTTGGCTAGAAGCGGTAGAGGGTGAGGACGCGTGGCGCGTGGCTCGTAGACTGTGTCGCGCGGGTAACGCGAGCAGTCGACTGTATCGAGATGGGAGGACGTTGCATTCGTCCTCGGAAACTCACGGGTGGGCTATCTATAGCAGCGAGTGTAACGGAATAGAAACGGAGTGTCACTCAAGGGTGACAAAACTCATTAATACCGATCTGCTTAATGCTCCGTCTCGTGTCAAGCATTAATCTGCTTAAAAATATATACGCGGTATATCGCGCGCCCCAGTATCCCTACCGTTTTGGAATCGTAAACGAGTAAACTAGAGAAGCTTTAGTCGTGTCGATCGGTCGCGCACCACGCTCCCTAATAGTCGCTCCTTCCTGCGTCTTTCCACGCGCTTTCAGCGTAGCGACACGAACGAAAATTACCGTTTCGTGGATAGAATCTCACTCACCGTTGATGGGTTGAAACCTCGCCAGTGGGTCCGAGAACTGCCTCAGCCGTTCTGCTGTCACGTATCGCGGCGAGGCTGCATCCTGCAAATAACGAACCAAGCCTCTGCGATTATTGGCTTTAACCGTTCCGCTAAATTATGAGTATAACCATTGCCGCAATATGATTTTATTATATTACACACGCACGAACGACACAAACAGGAAGATTTGTTCATTTCTTGAGAAAATTTTGTTGGAATTTATCTTGCAGTCGAACATGAACAACGAACGGCAAGAGAGTTACTTTATCCGCGAGACTAAGCGAAAATTAATCTGGAATAAAATTTTCATTCTTCAGAAAATAGTTATATTAAGAATTTGAATGTAATGAAGAATTAAGGCTTGTAAATTAAAAATTTAATTTTCAAATTTAATTCCTTCGAAAACGAAGCAATCAAAGTTGTGAAGAAGCTATGCTCTATATACTTCTTTATCTTTCCTCAATAATTAATTCTCTCTGTATGCTCTAAATTGAAGAATGACGAAGAAGTTTTCAAAAAACGAAAGTGAGCTTGAGTGAATAAATTTTATTCTTTCACTCCGACACATTTTTGCAGGATTCTTGTTCTGTCAGAACAGAACAATCGTCGGTGATATCGGTATATCGGATCGCTCGCGAAATAAAAACCTGTCGGAAACAGGTCAGTTAGGATATATAAATATCGCATACGCTGTGTCTCGAATTGTTGCGTCGCATAATCACGTGTTACGATCAACTCGCTGTTTTTTTTTTTTTTTTTTTTTTTTTTAAAAGAAAATCAAACCAGAAAATAGTCGAACAAGCTTTAAAAAATATTTTCGACAATCGTATCTGGTCGAGCGGAAAATTCGCGCGTTTTTGTTCTAAATAAATTCCACTGTATCGTGGACTTTAATCCAAGTTCTCTATCTTCAATGATTTATGGCAGTAAATTATCCTCATTTATTCTCCATACACTTTGCAAATGCTCTTTTTTTTTTATCACTTCTTTTTTTTTATCACTCATTTTAAATAATGAAACGATCAAAGTGTACTTGCAATTACGACGAAGAAAAGTAGAAGAAGAGCAATTTAAATGGAGAAAAGTAGCTGCAAATAAATTATATATAGCAGACGTTTCATCAACCTGTTGATGATTATCAAAAGCTTATCAAGAAGGAGCAATGTTTTCCTCGAACGAATCGCCTAAAGATATCGCTTTCTTTCGTTCCTTCGCCTTCTATTAAATACTAAAAATCGTATACACATTTTATCCGTTTCTCAGTGTATATACGTCTATGTACGTCGGTCGCGGAGTAGTACTATTCTTGGAGTAAAGGCAGTTCGTTGCTTCGTATCGTGAGTGCGTGCATACGTAAGTACTTGCGTTCATACGTTCATCCGCGGATTTGTTGCAAGCGGGACCGGATGATCATCAATCCGAAACCGGATGAACTCTACGCGAAGGTGAATTTCAGGAGAAATTCAAAACTACGCTCAGAGAGATTGCTAAAGAACTTTGGAGGGAATCCTTTCAACGCGATTTTGTGCGATGTTTTGACTTTCGATCGAGTCGCTGCACAAGTTTGAGAAAACGACGGCGGCTTTTTGCCGGAGATGAACGCGATGAAGCTTGGAATGAAACGGCACGACGCGACGCGACGCGACGCGAAGTGAAATCGAGGAGCTTTTATCGTAAAGTAGGATACGTTAACCGCCTGGTGCTCGACGAGTAAAACGGCTGCTTTAAATAAGCACGATGTTTGTTCTGGAAGATAGCTTCGCGTCCCCGATGTCGGAGGTCGATACAAGTTGTCTTCTTTTAAAGTTGAATTTCTCGAATGTACAGGGTGTACCTGTTGTCGCGACACGATCGGCCAGGCAGTGACTCGACGGGCAAATATAAGTCGAAGGGAGAGAATAACTATTTTTCATTTCACCAGGCGTCTCGGTTTCTGAGAAGAAACGCCAGTTTGACGATTCATCGAGTATACGTTGAATTTAACCAATTATTATTAACCAACTTGAGTAAATAACAAGTCGAGAGGAAAGAATAAAATTTTTCGAGAAAGTCAGGCTTATCAATTTAACTGATTTTGGATTGACCAGGAATAAATAGAACAAACAGAAGGTTGTCCTATCCGCCAGAATGAGTCATGAGAGTGAATAGAATATGATCCGATTTTTAACTAAATATTCAAACTCTATTTTCTTGAAAACGAAGCCTTGGACAGAAGTATTTTATTCTACATCTTTTGCCTGTTTTCTACCGATCGTTCTGATTTCTGTCGAGTCCACAATTAATCGAAATGAGATATGTGTACTTGAGAAACGAAGGAACGAAAAAATTTAATTATTTTTCTTCGTCTACTGATATCGCGATCAGAGCTACTTTATAGAAAATATATTTATTCCCCATAAACATTGGCAATCTTCGACGTGGACATCGTTTGTACTAGACTTTTCCAATCTTTCTCTCTTTCTTTGCTACGCTTTCCGTCTTCCATACAATCGTTTCAAATATATCGTATATCGATCTCGATGCTCGTATCCTGTTGTCGTATTCAATTATCCCTTGTACAGTACGACGAAATACCGAACTTTGAAGAATTTTTATTTTTTTATTTTTTTTCAAAGGATAGCACAAAGGATCCCGAGCTAAGCTGCGAAGTGAAACGAAATTTCATTGGGAATGGAAGAAAAGCGTGCGCTAACGTGGCACGAATCGATGCGCAGAAACCGAGCTTATATTTAGCAAGGATACCGAGTCGACCGGTTTGCGCGATACGAAATACCAGGAAAATATATTTCATTGTATAATCCCCTCGGGAAGAATCCCGAAGTAGCTGGCTAGCTTAACTCTTAGCCGAATTCTTTTATTTCCAGCTTCTTAATTTTAACCGAGCTGCTTTCCCCAGATTCCTGGCCGCCAGGAAGTTAACTTGACTGGTAACTTGCTCTAGTTTATCGACGAGTCCGATCGAGTCCACGCGATTATACTTTCCCTTTCCGGAAACGTTCGCAAAAAGATGTCTGAAACTGCGATGTTCATATGCGAGTGCGTCATAGACACGTGTCCGACACGTGTTTGGCTTTGCCGGTTCTTCAGAGATTTCGTTGTTTCGTCGACTTTGTTCTCCTCCAGCGTTAACAGCTGAACGGAACAACTGTTTGGAATTTCTATGGGAAAATTGACGATGGGGAAAAGCTGGAACACGATGGATTCGCGCACTTTTTGACCTTTGTGTATACTCACCGACGTATTGTCGGTCGAATCGCGATCCTGAGCTACGGAAGATCGGTTGCTCTGCAGCAATGCCTCCAGACCTTCGATGTACTCGATCGCGTTCCGTAAAATTTCTACTTTCGGCAGTCGTTGATTAGGATTGTTGCTCGTTCTCCTTTTCAAAACTTCGAACGCCTCGTTCACCTGAAACGTTAAAGACGCGAAACACTCAGGGCTTTCTCACGTAGGGGAATGTCGATGACTTTTTCTCTGACTTTAATTCTCTCCGTATGTTATTACAACTGCAAATGTAACGTAACTACGGATTGCTATAGATTTTTCTTCTCCTTCGTCTAATTAATAATAATAAATTATACTTGCAATTAGTTATGTTAGTTTTTGCTCTTTTGTTTCTATTTTTTGTTCCTTTTGAATTTTGCTGTTTATACAATATTCGCACGGTTACTTGATATTTTTATTTTACTGCCAATAAATTATGAAACAAATCGCTGCTAATCTGCAACGTGAAATATTTGCGTTCAAACTCGCGGACAAACGTATCTATACATCTCGCTTCTAATGAGACTCTTTAATCTAATTTTGATCTTATGTTTGGCAACGTGTATATAACAAAGCACGTATCGCAAATAGAAGTGGAAATATATTCAGTTAAATATCTCTGTCTGCTAAGGGATATCTGCTAAGATGTTGATGATATATTGTATATCTCCGTTTCGTATTGAAATTTTAAAGCTATTGAAACGTCTGTATGTTTTTATTTGCATTCTAAAAGTTTTTATTCCATTTCAAATTTTGTGAAATACCAAGTACTAGTTGCATAGAACTTGAACGACACAGATATATATCTTGCTTCAATTTCAACTTCAAATCAAGCAGATCGTTTTGGTCCATTTATCACAAAGTATGGTAATTGTTTAGAAAAAGGTATCTCCGATTTCGACGAGTTTTTAATATACTGTCAAAATCATTGCAAGTGTGATGAAAGTTTTCGATGACGGTCGTTGTTGCTTGAAAAGCTGTTATCAAGAAAAGGTTTGTTCAAAGTTACATAATTTTCCGTATACTTATGTATTATAGACATTTTTTTTTTTCTTCACAATACACGCACATAATTTCTATAATACATACGTATTCAGTATCAATAATAATTTTGACAAGATACTCGCAATTTTATTCATTTTATTATTTTGAAAAACAAAAAAAAAAAAAAAATGTCCAATCTTTCGAGAAAATCGTATGGATTTTTAAACATAAATTCTGCTAAGTAGCGATTATAAAACGGCAATCTCTTCGTCAATACGTAGAAATATTTCTACGGATATCCTACGGTCATAATCGTTCGACATTTCACGTATGAACGTCCGGCTCAGTGAAATTCATTGGAACACGATGTTTGTGTTATCATATCTTTATTTATTTTATTTGTGCGTATGCTGTCCAACAATCGCTGCGAATTACCGTCCCAGGAGTAGTCTTTCGAAATGAGAGGCAGTAAACTGATAGGTAGGAAAAACTTTTGTGATAAGTGACCCAGAAATTTATGAAATTTATGAAATTTCAAGGCAATGAAATATACAACTTTAGGAAGGAACATCAACAGTATTTCAGTAAGAAAACTGTATATATATATATATATATAATTAGAGGAACGTGATATTAAGTATTTTAGATCAAATGTAGAAAAATTGTGTGTATCTTTCGGTAAGTGCTTCTTCTTGATGATAGACAACGACTGCCACGAATAAAAAGGTTCGCTCAAAGTGATGTTCGAGATTGCTTTTGTACGTAAGAAATGTATATTTTCACAAAGATGAAAGAAAAGGAAATAAATACTTTTTTGAGCACTAGCACTAGGGTAGGGTAGGGTTAAGGTAGAATTAGGCTTCTGCTTCGATAACTAACCTTTCTCAAACGCCTTCTTTCCCGCAAGGTAGCAGCTTTTCTTCGATCGACGGTGACGGTCTTCTTCTTGCAGGCTTTGCAAGCCCAGAGCAGACACCGGCGCGGTCCGTGCTGCGAGGCGGTGTCAGCGTGAGGATGCGGCACGTGCTCGTTCGACTCGTTGCTTCTTTCGCTCGATTCGTTGGGTTCGATTGGCTCGTTCGATTCGTTACCCTCTCCGGTGCTCTCCTCCACGGAGCCGGACTCGCCGAGATCGGCCGAGGCGTCCACTGACACGACAGACGACGCGTCGTCCGAGTCCACAGCGTACTTGGACGCTCGCGACCTATCGACCCACCGTCAACTTTTACCTTTTCACCTTTATTTCCCCTCTCTTCCTTCCTTCCTTTCTTTCTTCCCCCCCCCCCCTCTCTCTCTCTCTCCTTGTTTGCTCGCGACCAGTCGAACAGTTAAGAAAAACATTCTAGCCCGCGTTTTACGAAGAATGTCGTTCCCAATTGGAATCGTTCCAGGTGGTTGACAACGCAAGATCCACGGGAACTAGAGGGAGGGGGAAGGGGGGAGGGGGGGGACCGGTGCGATGATAGATTCAACAAGATGGTTAAACGGAACACGAGATACGAAGTGAAAATGGTTGGACGTGCGATAAAACCGTCGTCGCGTTTACTCTCTCGGATTATCAATGGGGGAGGAGCGGAGTTTCGCTTAGAGTTTCTTCGCCTCTCGAAAGAATCTCGGAAGAAAGGGAAAAAGAAAGAAAAGAAAAGAAAAGAAAAGGAAAGAAAAGTTGTCGAACCCGACGAGGAGGAGGATGAGAACGATGTCGTGTTGTCTGGTCGTTTACCGATAACGATGAGAGCTGGTAGATCCTAACGCGGAGTCGTCCTCGGCTGTTTCGATCGCTCGGTGTCCCGTTTCCTCTTCCACGTTTCCCTCGGACAGGTAGCTTGCTTGCAGACACTCGATCGCTGGATCATCGGTAGATACGGCGTACGTGTCTCGTCGTTGACGACGACGATGATGATGATGATGAAGATGATGGTGATGATGATAGTGATGTCGATGGTGATAGTAACGATGCAGATGATGATGGTGTCGAAGTTGAAGGTGATGGTGGCGATAAACGTCGTATGATTGTCTACCAACCGGTTGACAAGCGTAAGACACCGTGTCTGTCACGAGAGTCATCGTTTCTCGCGAGGCACATCGATATGAAGCGCTCTCTCTTTCACCTCTTTCTTCCCCCTTCGTTGTTCCTTTCTTCCCGTTTGAAATCCAATAGCGGAACACGCCTGGACACTTGCGCCGCCGATTTCGTTTTTCCGCGGAGCACAGCCTCGTGATTCGCGATACGATCAGTTCTCACCAGAACTGAGAATTGCACCACGTGTCGCGATAAGCGATCATCGCGAGCACCGGCCACGTGTTCCGGTTACCATTTCCGTTCTCGTTAACGAGCCCTGTCCCATCGAACGGTCGATCGATCGAATCGGCCGATTTCCCGGACAAGTCGAAACCCACTGGTGGAAATATTCGAGCACGCGAGCGAAAATAACAAGAGCAAATGAGTAGAACGAATGCGAGTGAAAACGGAGGAAAATTGACGATCAATAAGCAAAGCAGAGTATCGAGACGAGTGGAAATTTGAACGAAGGAAAGTGGAAAGCGCGGCGCGGCGCGGCGCGGCACGATGCGACGAGGAGCTTTCCGACGCATTCGGCGCGTGGCCCTGAAACGCGCGCGCGAATGCGGCCCGCAAGCTCTCCTCTCGCAACAGGCACACGCTCTCTCGTCGACTTTCGTAGCGAGGATCGACGTCGTAACCGGCCACGTTCGCGTTCGCGTTCACGCTCGCACTCGGCGCTCGCGCTTACGCTCACGCTCGGTCGAGGACCACACGTTCTTCCTCGACCGCCAAAACCCACACGCCTCAAAGAGCCCCAGCCACGTTCGAACACTTTACGAGCTACGTTTAGCAGCTGGTTACACCCAGATGGATTATTTTCGACGAGAAACCGACCAATTAGAGACCGTGGAAATTCTCCGGGATCGACCAGCGTCGTCCCGCCTCTTCTCTTACCCTGCTCTCGGATCTAATGGCTGGTCAAATCTCGTCACACCGGGGTGTGGTTTCACCGCCGGTGTCGATACCGCGTTTCCCGATCTTTCCATTTTCTTTCTCGCGATTCGTCACGTCAACCGCTGCTTTCCTCCACCGTTGCTTTCCTTTCCCGACGAAACCGACTTTCCCCATCCTCGCGTTCGCGATCGGCGTCTCCGCTTTGCCAGATTCGCAGACCGCCCAGCCACCCACTGTCTGTCTCGCCAGCTTTTCGTTTCGTTTCGTTTCGTTTCGTTTCGTTTCGTTTCGCCTGTTTCGATCGCCGATTAAAACTCAGTCAGTCGTCGATCGGCGATCGATTGATCGACTGAAATTGCAACACGCTGGCTGGGGCCTGGCTTCAAACATTCAAAGTGGAAATCACGATTGCGAAGGGGAGACGAAAACGAGGGAACGCGACGGATGGCAAAGGACGACGCCACGTATCGTTTTCGTACTTTGACGCGTCGCTTGCACACGCGATCGACGTTTCTCTTACCGCGCGAGCCAGTTCGAGCCATATCGAACGGAATGTTCGCTTCCAGTGGAATTAATTTCCGCGCGATCGAATAGAAACGCGGGAAAATTCATTTCCCGTGCAATCAGACGGAACCGGAGCGAAAGAAACGAGCGATCGGTGTTGCAGGGAAGGAAAGGAGGCAGAGAATTTCGAATCGGTGACGGACACACGAGCGGAGAGTACAGAGCCAGCTAGATTCTACGAATGACTAAGATCGACCTTGAACCGATGACCCCTTTACCTACATAGCGAAACGACATCGCGGCAAGCGACATATTTCCGTAGATCGCGAAACGTCGCGGTGCAATTCGAAGGAAGGATGTGACGAGGGGAGAGAGGAGAGGAGAGGAGAGGAGAACCTCGCGTGAAACGTGGTGGATCTTGCCGGCCGATCCACCACTATCGACGCGGCGAGATAACGATGTTTTCTGTGGGTATAACGCACGGTGCTCGTGACGTAAGCACATTGAACACGAGCCCGTTGTGTTGAGAAGCGCATATCTGAGTCGACAAAAGCGTAACACGTATGCATGTAAATGGTAGTAAGTAGCTAAGCACGAAGAGAAAGTTTGATACGTATGGCAGGGGTGACGGTGGTGGTGGTGGTGGTGGTGGTGATGATGCTGTATCGCACCCCCGTGAACGGCCAACGGTGGTTCTCGTGAAATCTCGGAACGGCTCGGCGACGATCGTGTCGAAAACGAAGAGGGAGAATCGCGCGCAACGCGAACGATCCGGAACGATCGGAGGAGCGAGATGAAAAACGGGTCACTCTCTTCTCCTTTCAGGATTCGGTTGGCTGGGATACACCTCATCCCAAAGGCAAAGCTGAAAGTTCAGGAAAGGGCAATGCCTCGCCCATTTTTAGGCGAAACTCGCGGGTCAAGTTAGATAATTAACGCCGGCACGCTTGTCTCTTTCCATTCTTCGTTTGCTCCGATTTACTTCTATCCTCTCCAGGCGACGAGACGAGCAGAGATCTTTCGTCGTTCGCGCGAAGGGAAGAGACGAGTCGTTGCTTGTCGATTCTCCGTGTCTCGGTGATTTATCAAAAACGAGTCTCTCTCCGCCTCTCTCGGAGAAGCGGAAGACGAGAGCAGTCTGAGATGAAGGAGATGAAGATCGGATGGAGGAATCGGATGGCAGCTGCAACGAGGCTGGAAGAGCCGAAGGAAGCACGTAGGGATGGGCCGTTGCCGGATACGGAAGAGATTCCGTTCCTCTGTGTGTGTGTGTGTG
>NIPQ01093071.1:4435-40387 GCA_002806875.1 Lepidotrigona ventralis hoosana
AATCAAACCAAAAAAAAAAAAAAAATAAAAGAATTTGCACAGACGTAGCATCCGATCTCCGACAGAGGCAACAGAATAAAGGATTAAAGAGACACGAGGGAGACGATAATTCTTCAGAACGGAGTTTATTGTTCCGTCATGGCGGATGAAATTGGCAATATCGTTCGGCTCATATCGCGCTGGCTGAGCCTGAGAGGAGAGAAACATAAAAAATCGGTTGCCCCGTGGGGCAACGTTCATCTCCAAATGAACGTCTCCATCGATGACGATGAAGAGAACCGGAGTTATCCGTCTCTGCGAGCGTTTAACTCGCGGATTTCTGTGTGGAAACACACGCACCTCTGGGGAGAGGGGGCTGTTGGCGCGGGTGTCGCGCTCGTTTCCCTTTAAAATCGATATTTAACGCGCGACGAAGGGTCTTTTTTAACCCGGCACAATGGCCAGGAAGCCGATGGGAATATCGAGGCCGACGATTTTTCGACGACCACGTGAACGTCGAATTATCCGGGAATTAAAAGCTGCTCGCGAAAGCTTCGTCACTCGGTGAAATTTAAAGGCGACTGGTCTCTCTCTCTTTCTCTCTCTCTCTCTCCTTTTTTCCCCCGTGGCACGACGCGGGATTTCCAGCTACCGGTCTCCGCTCCGAGGAAAAAATACTCCTGAAAACGATCAATTTTTATTCCCATCCCGGATAGAGCCTTCTATTTATTTATCCCCGGGCTCGGGAGGATTTGCCGCTCGAAATAATAGAAAAATGTTTCGCTTCTCGCCGAATTGGAATTTTCGTTCTTCGCTCTACCAGGAAATGTATACTCGACGGCTCGTTCTTTTTGGATTTGCAGAATTTGCAAAACCGAAGTTTCCATGCTCCGTAGTCGAGTCAATCACGAACGAAGAATTGTCGAGCTCATTGTACAATTTTGTGAAAAGAAATTCAGTTCAATCCGGCCTCACTTTAAAGCGTAGAACTTCTACTTTGGCCGTGCTGAGTTTGTTTTTCTCCTTTTTCTTTTTCAAGAATGACTTTACTGTCAAAATTCAAAAGTCTCTGGAGACGACGACGAAAAAATTTTTTCTTCATCCACCATTTTACAATGATCTCCCGGAAACCTCGTGTACGATTTTTTTCATCACTTTAAACATTAGGATCAAATATTGGAAAATATTGTTCGAGTTCCCTGAATGTTTGTCGCTTAATCGTGATATTCAAGAGTGAATAAAATATTGAATAAAAAAAAATTAATAACGAACAAGAAGAAAACTATAGCGTTCATAATATGATGTCGAAAAAAAAAAATACTAAATTGTGTTTGTGACAAAAAAAAAAAAGAAAAAGAATTTCGATTATACAGGGTGATTCACATAACTTGCACACCTGAAACAACTTTTTAATTGTGAAAAATTGTACGTGTGTCGATGAACATATATTATAGATAGATGCATATTATAATTATAGAACATATAGATTACATATATTATAGATCTCCTTAATTAATTAGGTTATTAGGTTGTGGGTTGACCCACAGGGTCAATGTGGGTTAATACTTCCTTTCCTTAGAATTTAATATTCTTTCATATTATAATTTAATTTAATATATAATAATATAATTTAATTTAATATATTATAATTTAATTAAATATAATTTAATTTAATATATTATAATTTAATATAATATTCTTTAATATTCTTATGACAAGAAAAAAATGTATAGTTCAATTTAACAGGTGTTGAAAATTTCAATATAAATTACGCCATATTCTGCCTCCCTTAAAATGCAACTTTTGTACGTCAAACAATGTTTCATTAGACGCATTTATGATTTAAAAAACCGTGTAAAATTTCAAGTGTGCGTGAATCAGCCTGTACAACCTCTATAATTCAGTCTGAAGCTGGCGAATGCATTCTCATTCACGAGACGAAGAAAGAGAA
The DNA here is from genome assembly GCA_002806875.1 of Lepidotrigona ventralis hoosana. Taxonomy (NCBI): domain Eukaryota; kingdom Metazoa; phylum Arthropoda; class Insecta; order Hymenoptera; family Apidae; genus Lepidotrigona; species Lepidotrigona ventralis. The sequence goes on from NIPQ01093071.1 coordinate 6,366, forward strand.
AGAAAACAATTTCGTCAACAAACGGGACGATCGAAACGATAATTAAAACCTCGTGTTGTCAATTCGAAGTTGAATTTCAACGCCGTGAAAATGCGAAGTTGCTTTCGCTTTCGGAGCAAAGGAAGAGAGATCTCTCTCTCTCTCTCTCTCTCTTGCGATGAATCGGTACTATATTCCACAGTCAGATTCTATCTCGCGAATTCAATGAAAAGGAAAACAGGCTGCAGAGAATGGAACATCTGCGACTACTCTCGATCGATATCGAGAGAGGAGGAGAGGAGAAGAGAGGGAAAGAAAAAAATCAATTCGTTTTCACTAGGAGAACAAAGGAAGCGTGTGTATCTTCCTCTTTCTCTCTCTCTGCACACTTTTCATCTCCGATGAAATTAGAAAGGGGAAGAAACGAGAGCGGAAGAATCGATATCTCCTTGGATCGGCAACCGAATAACAGACAAATCGAGGGCCAAAACAGGCCGCGCGACAAAACCACGCGAGAGTGCACGGAAATCCCGAGACGCGTGCCAGCGTTAAAATGTCTCGTCGTGGATCCGGTGGAACGAGGAATATATTTAGGAATAGTTCTCTATCCTTCGGCTTCAGTTTCCATACTTCCGGCCGGATCGATGAAATGGAATTTATTATTGCTCGCCGGGAGTTCCGAGAGATTGATCAGATATATTTTCCATCGCAGTGCAGCTTTCCTTTCTTTTTTTATCCGCGATTGGAGAAACACTTTTGTCAAAGAAAGGAGAACAAGTTTTCTCCGGTTTTTCAGGACTCGTGAAATTTATTATTGCTCGTTAGAAGACTTTCGAGATTGGGGAAAATATATATATATATGTCCTTCTTCCTAATTCGAGGAATCTACTTTCCGTAGAATAAAACTGTATAAAATTTTATAGAACAACGAGTTTCTACTTTTTATAGAATTAAGTTCTATGCTAATTGAGGGATGATGAAACAGAATTATTGCTACGAGGTTGAAAAGTATTTCAGTTCAAGTGGAGAAATATATTTTTGTTTAAGTCGAGGGACGAGGCCCATCTTTGAATTAAATTTTCTACTCATTGAGGATAAAGTAGAATCCATTAAAAGTTTCAGATTGGCAAATATATTTTTCCTTGTTTCCACCTTTCGATTAAGTCCTGTAATTTTCGAATAATTTATTATTGTTCGAGATTGTCTCTCGCAGTACTCTCTTCATAAGAAATATTTGCGATTTGAGAGAATCAGTTTTGTTTAATTCGAAGAATGAAATTTTGGAGTTTATTATTTGAAATTTGGAAGAATATTTTCCCTCGCAGCGAGTTTGCCATTTGGTGCATCATTTTCGTTGAACTCGAGAATAATCCTTTTGATTATCTTTCACTTTGAGATCGTGACGGCTGCGAAGAATATTTACGACATTTTTAGTTTTTACAATAATTAAGAATTGCATCTTCATTGCTTTTTAAAATTCTGAGCATCTGCGACGTAATGAAGTGTTTGCAGTTTCCTATCAGAGGAAAAAGAACGGCTGATAATTGTTTTATTGATTGGTTCCACGACACAAACAAAGCCAATTCCAAAATGAACCCGGATATCGAGATGGAAAGAAGGAAAAAAAAAAAAAANNNATGGAAATAAGTAAAAAAAAAAAAACTCAATACGAAGTTCAGTATGAAATTTTCAAATCGATCGAATATAAAATATAGAAGAAAAAAAAACAACGAAGGAAATTAACGAATTAATCGTGTTAAATTTAATACCCGTTCGAGTATAAAATTGGCGAGAGATCGAACTGTACTTTAGTTCGTCGCTAAAAAGAAAATAAAATAAAATTTCGCATGTCATCGAAAATAAAACATTCGAGGAACGAAAATCTTCCGCAAAAAAATAAATCGAGATGAAAGCTAGAAAAAAAAAAACGATCTTTCGAAAATCTTTTGATATTTTTCCTTCTATTGGGTCAGTTTGTTGAAGCATGAGAGAAGAGAAAAAGATGAGGGAAGAGACAGTGGAAACTGGTCAAGATTAGACGATATTTTCGTATACGAGCCAGTCGTATTACCCTAAGAGGGTTGCTTATGTCCGTTCAAAAGAGATGCTTGGCGGTCTAAATGGGTCTTAATTGTACGTCCTAACATTCTCTCACCGTCCGGAATATTTAATTAGAACGATAAATAAACCTGAAGAAGCTGAATAGGAGCATTAAATCTCGCAAAGAATAATGCTTTGACGTTGCAACGGGGATTTTCAGTTGAATCGTCAGGGACTGACCTAAACGTTAATTAACTAACTGTCCTGTTCATTTTGAGAAGATTGAACTGATGCTGTCCCTGTAACACCCGCATTAAAGGAACTATACATTTTTAAGCTGAATTAACTGGAATGTCAAATTTCTATATTCTATCCTTTGCACCGAGTTACACAAGCAGAAACGTTTATTATCGATCGCTTAACTAATTATCTTGTTAATTTTAATAATAATTGGATTAAATACGGTGAAACCCGCGTGTTTATATCAGAGACAGAAACATTCATGCATTTTTATATTTTTATAAATTCAACCGAGGAAATGTAAGGCTTAACATTATTCGTTCAAAACTGTCTTATCAATTTACGAATTAATTAATATATTTTTCTTGTTAATATTCGAACGATTGAGTCATGCAGTTTGTATAATGATTGAATAGAAACTGAATAGAAATTTATGTTACTCAAAATGTCAAATTCTACGCGATTCGCCAATTTATAACGTTTATTCATTAATTAAACTAACAAATGATCTTGTTAATATCAGAAAGATTAGAAGGTGCAGTTTATGTAACGTGTCGNTAGAAATTTATGTTACTCAAAATGTCAAATTCTACGCGATTCGCCAATTTATAACGTTTATTCATTAATTAAACTAACAAATGATCTTGTTAATATCAGAAAGATTAGAAGGTGCAGTTTATGTAACGTGTCGAGATAAATCTCACGCACATAACGAAATTAAAAACTAATAAGCACTAGGTTATTAATGGACCGTGGATGTTTAAGCACTTTTATATTTTTATAAATATAACAAAGAAAGTGAAAGTTGAATAGAAATTGTTGTTCAACGAATGAGTTGATAATGAAAAGATGTAGTTTATCAAATAATTGATGCAGATCACGTGTACATATCAAAATTAAAAAATAATAATACTAGCAGATATATTTTTATATATACAATTAAAGAAATGAAAATTTGTCTCACAAACTGAATACTCTATTCTCGCGTTTCGTCCATTTTTATTTATTATTCATTACCTATATTCTGCAGACTTTTTTTTCTTGTATGTATCACTACAAAAATATTCGATGTTCAATTGCCAGAGAATTGAAAGTGGTGGAATAATTGCCACGACGACGATAAGACGTGAAAGGAAATTTCAGCAATGAAAAAGGAAATAATACAGAAATTAAAAGACGAATTAACGGATAATTAAAAGGAAGTTCAGTTTAAAGAAAAGGAATTCCAGTGGTAGAAAGGGAAATTCCATCAATGAAAAACGCAGCGTAAAAGAACCCTGGAGACAATGCTTGTAATAAAAAAAAAAAAAAAAAAAAAAAAAGAAAGAAGGAATGAGAATAACAATAGTTCGTCCGGGAAGAAGTTTACCTTTTAGAGTGAAAATATAACGATGGACAAACTTGAATGAAAGAATTGAGATATTCTAAGTGGACGTTGCATGAAATACTGAATATAGAAATTTCTAATAGAGAAAATGTGTGAATTATATTTTTCAAGAAGACAGAAACTTGAATGTATTAGTAGTTAATCGAAAGTATTCATGTTGTATAGTTATTGGATATAAGAAAGAAATGTTGTTTCTATCATTATAACAATTTCTGGATCATGCTATATTTTGTTATACTTACTTAACAGTGCAGTCTGTGCACTCTGTAACAAAACGTTTGCTGCCGAGGAAATTCCATACAATACATTTCTCTTCTTTCTATACGCATAGATCAAACGCCACGAGACACCGTCTGTGTAAATTTTCAAAGATCGTTTCCGAAGGCACGGCAGCGAAAGTGTCGAGAGAGCAGCGTCTAACACCGTTGCAATCTCCGAGATAAATATTTCCAGCCGTTCGCCCTCGGACGCGTAAATTCATCGCACGACGCGATAACACGATCGCGGATAGGTGGTGATATTTTACGAGGGAACAGGCGTCGTAAAGTGGCGCTTTAAAACCGTACTGCAGACAGTATTCGAGGCGACTAATTACAAAAACGCCGGTAGAACGGCGAGCTTTTGTCGTTCGACGGGTTTTTGTCCCGGGTTTTTATCCCTCAAGCATCTCGCTATCCCCGGTATCGGCCAATTAAAATGACAAAACGGAACGTGGCCGCGCGACGGATGGAAAAAAAAAAGAAGAAGAAGAAAAATATACACGCGGAAGGGTTATCCGCCATTTAAACCGGTAACACAACCCTCCGGCCATTATTAATCTACGAAACCGACACCTCCGCGATATAAAAATTTTCTAAGTATATTCGTCTCTCTTGTATGAAAATCGGTATGTTGTTAAAAGAAGAAAAAAAAAAATATACACACGTATTCGCGGCTTGGAAATAGAATAGCGTTCTCGTGAAATTTATAGGAATTTCTTGTTTTCTCCCTTTCAATTTGTCTTCTTGTTTCGTTTCCTTCTTTTTTTTTTGTTATTAAAATTCCCCCGTGTGTGCTGTTCGGTTGCAGGTGCGACAGGATTGAAAGACTTGACAATCAACGTGCCGTCGGTGGTGCGATCGGGTGACACAGTGACGCTCTCCTGCCACTACGATCTGGAGGGACTGCCATTGTACTCGTTACAATGGTTCTTGGAAGGCACGGAGTTCTATCGGTACCTGCCAGAAGGTGATCCCCCGTACAGCGCCTTTAATATCGATGGAATACACGTGAACGTGAGTGTCCTCCTCCTCTCCACCTTTTCTTTCGTTGAAGTTAATTCGAACTCGCTCAATTCTAGACGTGATCCCTCTCGTGTAATTCGTAGTCGACGAGTTCCACGACTAACGTGAGCAGCATAACCATACCAGTGAAAAAAACTGTCGATTTTTGCGTTGTGCAGCATAGAAATTCAAACGCGTATAAAAATATTGAGAAAAAAATTTTTTTTTTTCGCCATTTTATGGAAAATTCTAACACTTCGTCGTCTAATACTAAAGTTCCAAGTTCAATAAAAACGAAATCAGGTGACAGTGAATTTAGTTACAAAAAGAATTTTTTAATGTTTTTACACGTGTTTGAATTTTTACGATTATTTGAGAAAAAGGTATCCTCTAGGTTATTTTCTCTGAAATCATTCTTCGAAAAAAGGAAAGAAACGAACTCACATTTGTCAAGATAGGAGTTTCACGCTTTTAATCTTTTTTCCTTGAAAAAGTTTATGTCAGTTTAAATTATCGACAATTTTTTTTATTCTCACTGGTATAGTTATGCTCTTTATTCCAAGCTACGATTTAGAATTAATTTTGAAATTTTATTGTTAATAATAGATTTGATGATTAGATTTGATTTTATTGTAATAATAGAATTTTTGCAAGAAAATCAAACTGGTGGAGAGATTTGCTTCACTCGTTTCGAATATTTCCTTTCATTTCAATTCATTTTTCTTTTACTACTGGCCATACGTTTCACGTACATATTTTTGTTTTAAATTTCTCACGAGTATTTCGAATATATCTCTCGCGAGTAATTTTATTGCGTACGAGAGATAGGTTTATTTTTTTTTCCAAAAATGTAATATATACCAGCAGGTACGATTGTTTCAACAACTCAAAACAAATTTCTCTATTAAATATTAAAATTTAACATTGACCACAATTTTCTATATGTCATCGAAGAATCAAGCTAGACGTATTATTTATTAATTTGCAATTTTATCTTCAATCGATAACACTGGTAACTACAAAATTTTACATTTCATCGCGAATTCAATATATTATTGGCGCATCAAAAAAATATTCGAAACTGAAAATTTGAATTGCTCTCCAAACCGAGAGTGAGTTGAATCGAATGTTCAAGACCCTTCTCGAAAACCGAAGATTAAATGAAATCTACCTAAGAACAGTGTGATGAAGGAAAAAGAAATTGCAATGTGGTGTACTCCAGCCTTTTTCTCGATCGAAGAAATCTTTTTCCTCGATAAAATGTAGAATTATTCAAGCAGCTAATAAACTTAATCGAGAGACCCCCGCGATTAAACGAATCTCATTGAAATAATAAGGGAAGATTAAACTGTATCGACTCGTATGAACTACGAAATGAACAGCATGGTGGGCAATACGTTTCTGCAAGAGAGACACAGTTTCTCTCCTCTCGGTTATAACGCGAAACGTTGTTAATTACGTCGGGAACAGTGTCCCCCCTGTGGAGAGGGGCGGCGTTGTTGAAAACGCAGCTTGTTGCGCCCGAATCTGCCGACTAATGCGCGCAATTAAACTTCGGCTCTCTTAATGAGCACTTCAATAAAAGTTTATGACGGGGAAATCTCGTTAAGTTTGCCCGTTGCTACCCCTTTCGTTGGATCTCGCGCGCTTTGTCCACTCACCGCGACCGGTTGAAGAAGAAGAAGAAGAAGAAGAAGAAGAAGANATCGAGCTGCAATATTTATCATGACGAAACTTATCATGACGTTTCTAATAAGCTACAAATTCTACGAATAAATCCTAGAAATCGTGTTTAGTGCTCATCATTGGCAAGAACAATTTAATTATCTTTTATACATCTTTTCATCTTTATGAAATAAAATATACATTTATATATCTTATCTTTGTAATTTGAATATCTTTATACGTGTTAAAGATTTTTACCATTCGTAGGAATCTTCTCTTAACTAGTATCATGAGAAACTGATGAATTTTTCGCATTCCTAGCTGAGATAATTATTCGTAATAAAGTTATACAGAAGAAATTGTAAAAATACTTCTTGCTCTTAATTAAGAACGATGTTAAAGTAAATTATATAAAAAAAATTGTAAAAATACTTTTTGCTCCTATTTTTACAATTTCCATTAAAAACGATGTATCTCCTTCTTATTATAATTTTATGCAATTCAGTGTGTGCTTGTGTGCAATATTAAAGTAAATTATATTTAAAAAATTGTAAAAATACTTTTTGCTCTTATTTTTACAATTTCCATTAAGAACGATGTATCTCCTTCTTATTATAATTTTATGCAATTCATTGTGTGCTTGTGTGTAATATTAAAGTAAAAATTGTAAAAATATTTTTTACTCTTATTTTTACAATTTCCATTAAAAACGATGTATCTCCTTCTTATTATAATTTTATGCAATTCAGTGTGTGCTTATGTGCAATATTAAAGTAAAAATTGTAAAAATACTTTTTACTCTTATTTTTACAATTTCCATTAAGAACAATGTATTTTTTTCTTATTATAATTTTATGCAATTCATTGTGTGCTTGTGTGCGATATGAAAGTAAATTATACAGGAGAAATTGTAAAAATACGTTTTTTATAGTTTCCACGTGGAAGAGATGTATCCTCTTGTTCTTTTGTGCAATTCATTTCAACATTAGAAATTTAACAAAAACGATCGTTCCAATAAGTTCGAAAATTCTAACAAGTTGAAAATTTCGAACGTCAGCAGACTCTGAGATCGTTGTTAATTTAACGCGACAATTTAATATAAAAATGGGAAAAATATATTGGGACATTTTTTTTAACCCACCTAACCCCAAAAGAGTTAATAATAAAGCAAATCTCGAATCAAATACTGTGCAGCCAATTTTTCAAATGAGAATCGGCTCCGATGATGCTGCACTGACAACGACGTGATCTCATTTTAATATCTCGATTTGTCCGACAGGTCTCCAAATCGAACTCGCACGACGTGACGTTGGTCGACGTGTCGAGGAACCTGACGGGGTTGTACATGTGCGAGGTGTCCGCCGGAAGTCCTTCGTACCACACGATGATCAAGAGAGCCCGAATGGAAGTAGTGGGTGAGTAGCCACCGAGAATTAAAAAGTTCCACCGTAGTAGACAAATCCTTCTCTCTCTCTTTCTCTCTCTCTCTCTCTCTCTCTCTGTCTGTCGTTGCTGAATCGCGGCACGTGCGCTGCTACGTGCGACCCATTTTCATGTCAGAAACGACGGATCGCGAAAGCCTTCTTCCGGTAGGAACTCGACTCGACTCGGCCCACAACTACTACCGGAAGTACTCTCTCTCTCTCTCTATCTCTCTTTCGATTCTTTCCTTCGCTCGGAATAGAAATCCGAACGTCGAAGCCGCTTTAATTATCCACGGGCTGAAGAAACTCCTTCGCCATTCGCTGTATCGACGAGCTTCCAAGGGCTTCGAAATTGAGAAACGTGCGCTAGTTTTGTGTAACAGATAGGGTTATAACCAGCTCGGAGATGATCGAAGAGTCGGCATTCGCTTTGCAGGCAGATCGCCTGCGTGTTTCTGCGGATTGGTTGTCGCAGGATTTCGAAATTCTACGCGTAGTACGATTTTGACAAAATTTTGAATTGGACGAAAGACTGATCACGCGTGGATAAGTAATGCAAGCTTTCGAACTTGTTACTCGAAAGTCGAGTTAATAGTAGATAAATTGAAGTGCTCTCGACGATTAGGCAGTAGCACATCTCCTTTTGCCATGTGTTATAAATAATATTGTAACAACAGTAATTTTTAATAATAGTAAATTTCTAATAATGATATAATCTATATAAGTAAATTTATAATAATGATATAATCTATATGCTTGCTGCTAATACTTATTTATTAGGTAGTAATTATCTTAACCAATTTAAAAAATAGTACAATACAGAATGATAGGAGATAAACGCGTTGCAAGGGTTGCAACCCCTTGCAATTCAATATTCGCACAAAACTGGCGCAATCCTTTCTCACAATGTCACAGTAGCGTAAATATTTTCAAATTTAATATTTATCACTATTTAAAATTATTTAAAACTTAATGCTTGATAGTTGTTACCATTTAGAATATTAAATATTACTAATATTTAAATATTTAATTTAACATTCTCACGATGTCACAGTAGTGTAAATATTTTCAAATTTAATATTTATCACTATTTAAAATTATTTAAAACTTAATGCTTAATAGTTGTTACCATTTAGAATATTAAATATTACTAATATTTAATTTAACATTCTCACAATGTCACAGTAGTGTAAATATTCTCAAATTTAATATTTAATATTTACCACTATTTAAAATTATTTAAAACTTAATGCTTGATAATTGTTACCATTTAGAATATTAAATATTACTAATATTTAAATATTTAATTTAACATTCTCACGATGTCACAGTAGTGTAAATATTTTCAAATTTAATATTTATCACTATTTAAAATTATTTAAAACTTAATGCTTAATAGTTGTTACCATTTAGAATATTAAATATTACTAATATTTAATTTAACATTCTCACAATGTCACAGTAGTGTAAATATTCTCAAATTTAATATTTAATATTTACCACTATTTAAAATTATTTAAAACTTAATGCTTGATAATTGTTACCATTTAGAATATTAAATATTACTAATATTTAATTTAACATTCTTTAAATATTCAAATTTCTGAAAATATGTACAATAATCAGAAGTAATTACTCTATGCAACTCGAAAGATATCGAGGAACATGTTGTAAGGCTTGTATCCAATTAACCCCTCGCAATTCAAGCCTCGCACGAAACTCATGCAACCATTTTTCTCAACACTTAAATTCAACATTGTTTTAATATATTTAATTCGGTGATTACTGAATGTCCAACTCGAAAAAAGGAAAAAAAAAGAAAGAAAATGACACGAAAGATAGGAGATATCGTGAAACATGTTGCGGAGGGGGTTGGATACAAATTCAGGCCTCGCACGGCCGGCTAGCTGGCTGTCGGCCAAGCGTCGAGTTAGCAGTCGCGTGTGCTAAACGGCGTAATTATTATGCCTCAGACGCGCCGAAAACGGACCCGGCGATCGACATCGAGAAGGAGAGGATCGCGGTGGGCGAGCTGCTACGAGTGAACTGCACCACAGGCAACTCCAGTCCCGCCTCCGCCATTACGTGGAAGCTGAACGGGGATCTCGTAAGTACTCTCTCTCTTTCTTTCTCTATTGCTTCACCACCCAAGTCTCTAAGTCCTCGAGCCGTAGCTACGTGACCTTACTGGATGATTAAAGTTCCACGGTGAACACCAGTCGTCTCGACTTCCATCTCGCCAACCAACCCCCTCCCGTCTTGTTACGTTCCATTTACCTTTTCACCCTGCTCAGGTGTGCTCGTTGACAGGAAGGTGTTCCTTACTGCGGGAACTGCTTCATAGCGGCAGGTTATGGGGTGAAGGAAGGTGAGCGGGTTTGTGAAACGATTTGTGCAGACTTGGGGTGAACAGTGTGTTGACAGGGTGATTCGTATTTAAATTATTTGGGAAGAATTGGATTTCAGTACTTGTTTATCGTAGATAGAAAAAAAAAAAAGAATGGAAATACATGGATTTGAGAACTGCAGTAAAGACGAAATGATTGGCAACAGAGAAATGCTGGATAATGTATACACTGTTATATCAATTTCTTCACTGATATACAATTTATAGAATTAAATAAAATTAAATAAAATTAAAAAACCACACGACGAACAGTGTCGTAGTTGTTATTTACAGTATCTTCTGTTTCGTTGGAAACAGGGGCAGAAAATATATCGGAACAACGTTCTAAATATATCTATTTCCAGTTCGAAAAGGACTATCGTACAACATATAGTGTAAATTGTCTTTTTCTTTTTGTAGATTTTACAGGTGTGAAAAAAATTATTCGAGTTAAATCGCTCGCTTAATCCTTATTGAATGTCAAGATATCCGATATTTCTATGTCCTCCAACGGATATCCTCAAACTCCAAATATACCAATTTCATTTCCTCTGCCGTGAAATTTTTTCACCCGGCTAGAAATTAATGAATAAGCCGAGAACAGGCCACACAGCTTTGGCCGGAACAAAGGCGACTCGAGCGGTGGCCGCTCGGGGCCATCATATAAAACACAAAAGTGGCCATTGGATTTTTCGCCGCGATACGTCGCTGCGGGCGCAATAATAACGGGGCGCGATTATTTCGAGTGAATTATTAATGTTGCCAGGGTATTAGCCGGCTGACGCGAGCAAACACACACATAAATACACGAGCCTATTGTGATGGATTAATTAGAGCAATTTGATGTTCCGCTTATAATTCGTAATTAATTTGCACACGCGAACGAATTACGCGGCGCGTGTAAACATAAGAGTGAACATAAACGATCAAAGTGAAGTTCCGGTGAACAGCGAATATTATTTCGTCGGAGAACGAGCGGAAATGGAACACAGGGGCGTGAGTTTTTCATGGATCAGGTTCGATTCACTCGATTTCCGAGAAATTATATTTCGCGGTTCAGTTTCAAGTACACTGTTCAGAGATTGTTCAAAGAATTTCAGTCATTTCGGTACCGAGTTCAAAAGCCGATATAATAATTTTGTGAAAGTTTCTTCTAATTACTGTGATTCTATAAATTTTTACAAAATTTTACAATTTTCTGATCGAAAGTAATTTATCATTTATGGATTGTTGCATTCAAGAGGGAGAATCGAAGATGAATTTAATTCACATAGAATTGGTCAGCTTAACTAGAAAAGAAGCAAAGAAATAGATTTTTTTTTAATAAAACGTTAGAAACTTTTCAAATAAATCGTGGCAGCCATTGAAAATGATTCTTGGAAATTTAGATGATGATAAAGATTTCATTTTGATAGTATTTTGAAGCATGATCAAACAAGTATAAAAAACTGTCAAAACCCTATATATATATATTTGTTAGTTAATTGTGTATATTGTGTTAGTAAATTGTTAATTAATTGTGTATGTATATATATATACATAAAAAAAAAAAATTTCAAGTTTCTGTTTATATAAATCATTACAGGTGTCTATATTATCTTCCGATTACATCCATTCTACCAATAACGATGGAAGAAGTATATTTAACGCTAGAACTAGTTAGCTAATTAAACTTGCGTCAGAAAAAGCTCAAGTTGCAACGAATAGGGGAAAGTTTTCGAGAAATTCCAGCTATTTTACATTAAAGAAAGAAGGTTCAAACGTATATAGAAGTAAATATCCTCACGAAAATTTTTGGACAAATTACGAAAAAAGGTCATATATGGCGAGTTCCGGTGTGAAATTTAAGAGGAACAGCTGCAACTTAGCATAACAAATCGAAAGAAAACTGCGCAACTGTTGTTTCCGACTCTCGAAAATTTTTGGACAAATTACGAAAAAAGGTCATATATGGCGAGTTCCGGTGTGAAATTTAAGAGGAACAGCTGCAACTTAGCATAACAAATCGAAAGAAAACTGCGCAACTGTTGTTTCCGACTCACTCGTTCGACTTCCGAGCTTTCGTTCGAGTTTCAAAGCCGAGTATTTTTGCTCGAGTTTCAAACAGTTTGATGATCGAGGATCCACCACAACGGTAATCGTACGCTCGAAATGGATATTGGAATTTATCTCGTTCGACTTCCGAGCTTTCGTTCGAGTTTCAAAGCCGAGTATTTTTGCTCGAGTTTCAAACAGTTTGATGATCGAGGATCCACCACAACGGTAATCGTACGCTCGAAATGGATATTGGAATTTAGCGAGAGAAATCCCGTCCTAGGGAAATTCGATATATCAAAGTGGCCACCGATCGATCTTTCTTTTTTTTCTTTTTTTTTTTTCGGAAAAAAACTCTGCTGGCAGAGAGGCGAAGGAGTTGTTGAGAAACGTAGGAGGAAATTTTAGAATGATTTCAAGGGTTTCGAGTAGAGTGATACTCCAAAATTGATGGACTAATCTACGATGGATGGAGTTTCCGGTGCAACTGACGATGCTTCGATCGAGAGTTTCGATAGATTCATTTAAGATTTTGCTTCGTTTTTGTTTATTAATCACAATTATTTGATAATATTCTTTTTAAAATAAAGATCAATTAATTAACGCGTTCATTTTATATTTGTAAGCAGATCATAATTTTTTTTTCTGGATATTAATTTTCTTTTTGAAACAAGAATTTAAAGTAAAGATTAATTAATTAAATATTCACTTTGTAAATTGATCGCAATTTTTTTATATTGATCCTNAAACTTATTTCAGTTAAAATAACTTAATTAATTTACTATTAAATCCTCTTTCAAATTAACATTAAAATTAATTATTCTTTATAATTCATTTATTCTTAAACATGCTGCATTTCGATTTAAAGCGTTATTTTATAAAATATTTATTTACAATTTTTTTTTTCATAAATTTAAATAACGAAATTTTCCCTGAAAAAAGATTAAAAGGCTGCCATCTATTTTAACGATTCAACGTTCGCGAAAATCCTTTGTAAAACGCACTTGAAATAAAATGTTCATAAAAAACATGCAAGTATATACCGAAATAAACTTTCGTGTGTCGCATAAAAAAATGTAAAATCTTTTGTGCCGCAGATTCAACGTTCGCGAAAATCCTTTGTAAAACGCACTTGAAATAAAATGTTCATAAAAAACATGCAAGTATATACCGAAATAAACTTTCGTGTGTCGCATAAAAAAATGTAAAATCTTTTGTGCCGCGTTCGCAGACGTTTATCCGTGAATACAGAAGCTGACTCCGGCGATATTGGAAGTTAAAAGCTTTCGCAGACTGCAGAGAGTGGTGTTGCATGAAACTTAATTGCATCTTGCCTGCTCGAAGTTATTATTGGTTGCGCGGCTCCCTCTTTTGCTGGATTAAAGCGGCCTATTCGTCCTGTCGTTTTAGATAATGATCCTTTGCAGCATTCGTGGTTAATCGAGCTTCGCCAAGATATTTTCCTTAACAATATGGGGAACAGAACATTTCACAAAGTGTGCTAGGGAAAACTTGATCAATAAAATAGCGACAGAAATTTTTTTGTTCTTTTTTTTTCAAAGAATATTGAATTTGTGTGTTTGACTACTGTCACTCTTGATCTTGCTTTCAATATTCAACATTTATCTGCATAGGTGATGAAATTTTTCGATTAGAATGTAATTGATATCTCAATGACTTTAACCTTGAAGCAAATGAGCTTTATTACGTTAATTTAGCTTTATTATTTTACGTCTTGCTTTCGTTTTGAAGCACGAAGTATATTGTGTATATTATGTACAATCATTAGTTCGTTTTACTCGAGGATGATTTACAATTTAATATTACAGAAAATGTAGAAAAGAGGGAATACTCTTCTAACTAAATTTGCCATCATTTTGAAGGTTTTGATTTTACACGGATATGTACAATCATTAGTTCGTTTTACTCGAGGATGATTTACAATTTAATATTACAGAAAATGTAGAAAAGAGGGAATACTCTTCTAACTAAATTTGCCATCATTTTGAAGGTTTTGATTTTACACGGATTACATTATTTCATTGAACTTTGAATATCAGAGTTGAATGATAAAAAGAAATCAAGAAATTCTTAATGTTGAAGAATCATTTCAATCTTGAGAATCACGGTAGTGAAAAAAAATTTTTATAATATAGATTACATTATTTCATTGAACTTTGAATATCAGAGTTGAATGATAAAAAGAAATCAAGAAATTCTTAATGTTGAAGAATCATTTCAATCTTGAGAATCACGGTAGTGAAAAAAAATTTTTATAATATTATAATACAATAATATAAATTTATGAAAAATTAATAATTTCAGGTGACGTTTGTGAAAAGAGGTCACGTGACGTCTTGGTTTCGTTTTGAAGCGCGAAGTATATTGTGTATATTGTGTACAATCATTAGTTCGTTTTACTCGAGGATGATTTACAATTTAATATTACAGAAAATGTAGAAAAGAGGGAATACTCTTCTAACTAAATTTGCCATCATTTTGAAGGTTTTGATTTTACACGGATTACATTATTTCATTGAACTTTGAATATCAGAGTTGAATGATAAAAAGAAATCAAGAAATTCTTAATGTTGAAGAATCATTTCAATCTTGAGAATCACGGTAGTGAAAAAAAATTTTTATAATATCATAATACGATAATATAAATTTATGAAACGTAAATTCATAATATTGAGTAAAATGGCGAAAGAAAATCGTACTGTGTGCTTTAAGGTACCATTGTTAAAGAGAAGATTTCTTCAAAATGATGATGATCCTAGTTACGAAAAAAATTTTTATAATAATGTAAAATATTGGATATCCAATGAAATCGTAACTTCGATCCTCAAAATGTTTTCAACATTCTCACCGATGTCTTTAAATGTTTACAATGTTCAAGAGGGAAGTGTGTCTTCTAAAGAAACGAATTGACAGAATTCCAGAAAAATTGTTCTAGACCTCCAGCAGAAGAAAATATGAAACAAACAGAAAAAGAAACTATCCTAATGGAAATCTGTGAAAAACGCAGTTCGACGTTCCTTAACCCGGTTTCCACTCGGAGTAACTGGAGATACTCGATTCGAGCGGAAAATTGCAACGCGCGGGCAGATCACGGCAATGACAGTTCACGCGAACGGTGTATGTTCGATGACGGCGTTTATCGGTTTTCTGTCCGACATCCAGCGAGAAGAAGCCCCTAACGAGCGACGTTGCACCCCGATTCGCACAGCCAGCGGGACAAATCCATGACGCGAACAGTGCCTTTGACAATAAGTTGTTCTCGATGACTTAGGCCAAAGCTGGATGGAAAAGCAGCATCATTTTGCATCACATTGCATCTGTTCTGAAATTCACTCGCAGGAGATTTCTCTCACAGCATTTGTGTCGGCAGAAAATTCGTCGATTCGTTTCACGCGGCTAAGCGAATGAAGGAGCGGTGTTGCTAGCAAACCGGAAGAAAATATGACCGAGTGCTGAAT
This sequence comes from Lepidotrigona ventralis hoosana, assembly GCA_002806875.1. Lineage (NCBI taxonomy): Eukaryota > Metazoa > Arthropoda > Insecta > Hymenoptera > Apidae > Lepidotrigona > Lepidotrigona ventralis. The sequence continues at coordinate 22,262 of NIPQ01093071.1, forward strand.
TCCGGATTGCCGGAAAGAGAGAGAGAGAGAGAGAGAGAGAGAGAGAGTTGGCAGAGGATCAACTACCCACTTGGTGACTCCGGTCTGAAGTGTTTGTTTCAAAGCGGATTTTGATCGGGCGAAAATAGCGCCGCGTGAAATACACCGCCCCCGCTCGAAACTATTTATTTGTACGCTCGCGTGTTTTTGACACGAGCGTGATTTTATTACGGCCAAGCGTGTAATAGTGATTTCTGGATATCTCACGGGCAGAGACGTGTGTAATGATTCTAGTGTTTATGAGAAGATGCGCGCAATGATTTGGATTATTTACGATTTGATCGGTTGCGGGACAGGTGAAAATATTGATATTTCGACTAATCGGATCGATATTGTGCGTGAAAATAATCGTGGAGTTTGTAGGTAGACAATTTTCGGTTCTTCTCTGTGAATGAATTTTATTATAACTCATTATAACATAATTTTAGTGACAATAATTTAACTCATTATAACATAATCAGTCAACCATAAAAACCTAACCATAATTAGGTACCCATAGGTAATATCGTTTTTTCAAATTTAATAAACATTGCCATCTAATGACAATAATTTAACTCATTATAATATAATTCTAGTGACAATAATTCAACTCATTATAATATAATTCTAGTGACAATAATTTAACTCATTATAACATAATTCTAGTGACAATAATTTAACTCATTAACATGAATTAACATAATTCTAGTGACAATAATTTAACTCATTATAACATAATTCTAGTTAGATATTCTAGTCAAATATATTGATTTTGCACAGTGGAATAAAATTTTGTGAAATATTCAGTAAAATAAAATTTTAATAAAATAAACTTAGTAAAATAAAATTTTGTGTACAGTAACAAGAAAAAGAAACGACATTATATATAATACAAAACAATACAAATGCTCCTGTATCCATACATCCAGCTGCAATTAACTTCCTTTGAACTTGTTTAATAATTTTAATAATTCACACGAGAAGTCATTAATGAACCAGAGCAATGTGACATTATATTATATCGAAGTTGATATCGTAGTCGACAGAAAAGATTGACACGTCGTCGACTCGAGATTCGATAAGTTTCGAACGAATGGCCAATGATTGACTGATGGAAACTCCACGGTCGAGAATTAATTATATCTGAGCCAGCGAAATTAATGAGAAGTGTTACGTGATCGAAATACTCTCGAGAGATCGCCGTGGCTCGTGATTACGCTCCATTTTCCTCCGGGAAAACCACCGTCTGGAGTGCACCGGTTGGATCAAAAGCTCTTGTGTGGTTTCGGTTGCGAGATCGTTGCTCGAAATAGCTTCGCACGCGGTGATATGTGGTAACGATATCTCTCGATTGTCGAAGAAACTCGTGCGAAGTCTCTTCCCCTTTCCGACGTTAATTCAAAAATCCAGGCGAAACGTTTCTATCTATTTATTCACCCTCGTTGCAATCGAAAAGACAAACGGAGTGGAATAAACAGCAAATCCAACGGTGTAAACATCGGTATTAATAACTGAGAATTTTTTCTTATGCAAAATATGAAAAATGCTTTCTATAACATCTCTGCAATAGTTCTACCCTTCTTCTTTTTATTATATTTGTATAGAAATCGCGACGAATCGTGATAAACGTAAAAGCAATTTCGATGAAAATGAAGGAAGACTCGCGTGTCCTTTCACCTTTCGTCTCATAAAACTCGCGCTCGCCGTACCAGAATTCGCCATCTCTTCCGGGAAAGCGAGCAACCTCCATCGCCCATTAGCCGTCTCGTGTGTCACCGTCGTATCGAGGAACACCGTTCGATCTTAATAAAAATCAGGAACGACGTGGCACGCGAAAGTTCCTCGCCGTGACACCGATATCGCCGCTAAGAGAAGTTTGCATCCCGTCGCGGGATCATCCGGCAACAAATCCATCGGGTGAATAAAGGCGAACCAAGAGGAAGGAGGTGAACAAGACAGAGAGAGAGAGAGAGAGAAAGAGAGAGGTGATACGCGACAAAGCACAAGCATTATGCATTATGTTTTATGAACAGAAGGTCGCGTAGTATCGCGAGTCCGTGAACTTAATGCACAACCCCTCGTTTGTTCCCCGAAGTAATAACCCCGAGTGATTCTTGTGTGCCTCGTCTCGTCCGTTTCTTTGGCCTTTCTTCGTTCCTCTCTGAAGGAAACCTCGTCTGAAGAAGCGCGAGGAGATGTCGAAAGGGGGGAAGGGGAAGAGCATGGAAAGAAAAAAAGGTTCGAAGGCTCTTTTTCTTCTCCGTTCATTTATCTTAAGAGCAACGAAACTGCGTAATATCTTTAGGAGAAGCGAACGAGATTCATCTTTACTCTCGTCACGAAAGAGAGAGAGAGAGAGAGAGAGAGAGAGAGATGTCTGTCTGCGGACACGCCATCTTCGTTCAGAATTGAATTGACTAGCGAATCGCCCGATGGACGATCGATGGTAGTGTTTTTCCAGAAGGACGTTAAAAGGACCGAGATAATAACGCGGTAATTGGATAGTAATGGTCTCAAATACTGTATCACTTGCAGGTTGAAGTAAGTTCGTCGAAGTTGTTTTGACAACGAGCGTTACATCCTTGGTGCTCGTTCAGATAGAACGTTTTCTATTCTTTTGTGCTTTTGGGAAAACTCGGATTGAAAATGAGTTTTCTTATTGCAGAGACGCGAAGGAGTTGACAAGGAGCTGATATTATTGTGACTGTTCTCATATTATATCTAATAAGTAAAGTAGAAAAGAAAGTACCAATTTTTGATCAAACTAAGGAAAAAGTATTTGAAGATACTTTCAGAGAAACACAGTTATTTTCATACATGGATATAAATGATTTATGTACAAATATATGCACATCTTTGTATACATACCATATAATAATATATCATTAACTGTAGTGTAGAGACTGATATTATATTTAATAAGTAAAGTGGAAAAGAAAGTACCAATTTTTGATCAAACTAAGGAAAAGGTATTTGAAGATACTTTCAGAGAAACACAGTTATTTTCATACATGGATATAAATGATTTATGTACATCCTTGTATACATATCATATAATGATATATCATTAACTATAGTGTAGAGACTGTACTGATATTATATCTACCAAGTAAAGTAGAAAAGAAGGTACCAATTTTTGATCAAACTAAGGAAAAGGTATTTGTTTGAAGATACTTTCAGGGAAACATAGTCATTTTTTTATGTACAAATATATGTATATCCTTGTATACATACTATATAATGATATATCATTAACACTGTATGATTTTATATTTATATAACATGCATAAAGTACATGTATACAATAGACACGTTATAATATAATATGTACAAATACAATATAAATTGTGTAGAATACAGAAGTAATAAAATGGTACTTATTTAAGATATTTTAGTTCAAAGAAAAATAGTTACTTTTGAGTATAAATATTTTATCTACAAATGTATATACTATGTATCTATTTATGTATATACTACACATGTCATAATATAATACATACAAATATGCTGTAAATTGTATAGGATACGGAAGGAATAAAATGGTACTTATTTTAAGATCTGATTTTGATCTATAAATACAAATTATAAACTATTTGTTGTAAAAACAAGAAAAAGAAAAACGAAATAACAGTCTGATGTCGATTAATGGATCAAATAATCATTCTATTTGATAATATGGCTTCAAGCATTTGTCTGCAAAGAGATCATTCACATCAAGTTCTAACTTTCCTGAAGTCATTCATCCTTTATCCGAAATATTTTTTTGTAAAACAAACAGTTTACGGAGTAATAATTCAAATTTGTAGATTATAAATTAGACGCTCTGTATATTATTCTCTGGAGTTTTGAATTTTATTATGAATGCACGAATCCTGATGGTTTAAAATAGATTTCGTTACTCTGCTCACTCTTGATTGAAAAAAAAAAAGATATCACTTGAGGATAGAAATCCAAAATACTAAAAAGCACAAACTACCAAAAGTACAAAACAAACGCTGTTCATGGTGAGTTCAACTAAAAAATCGAGACCTAAAAAAAGTTTTAATTATTCCTCGACGAAGTTATTTCATTTTTCCCTCTATCGTCGAGAGAAGAGACACTGTTCCGTGGTTTATTTTATTTCTCTCTCTCTCTCTCTCTCTCTCTTTCGTTCGCTGTCAACTCTTACGGAAGATTTAATTAGAAAATTACTTGCGGGGATGTTTGCGCGTAAACAATGGAAGAAAACAAGCGTGCACGTCAAATAAATATTTAGTGGGCAGAAAATGAAACAGATTAATTCTGAAGCTCGTCTCGTAACGCGCGCGTATACTTTCGCGAAACGGCTGCGTATAAAGCACGGAATTATTATTCCGTGTTCGCGCCAGCCTCCAAGAGGACCGCGTTATCGTCGCAGATGCGACAATGATTTCGTGCTTGGAAAGTATCCTGTATTTTTGTGTGACGAACAGTTTTACCTCGAGCACGTACGCAGACAGTTTTATTGCACTGTTAAATTTCTACTTGGAATTTCTTTGCCAAGATTTGGCATTTTTTTTTCTTTTCCTTTCCTTTTCTGTGGGGTTAATATGACACTGAAAGAGATGTAATTATTCCTATGTGCTCTTTACAATTGTAATACTCTGTTTATGTAAATAATCTAATAATTATATATATAAAAAAATGTAGAGCACCTAATTGTATGCAATTTACAATTTTTCTATCTGAACTTGGAATTCTCTCAGTCGTCAATTGTCCAATTGTACTCGCAAAAATGTAAGATTTTAAAAGCATAAAATTAATATAGGATTACAAAAATATAAAATTATGAAATTAATATAAATAAACAATTGAATTTTTTTTTTTTCAGATCGCGAACGACAGCACGGTATACAACACCAGATACTTGGCCATCCCGCAGGACGACGACTCGCAGGTATCGAAATCGACGATAAACTTCAAGGTGACGAACGACATGTTTCAAAATGGACGGTTGCACCTGCGCTGCACCGCCTCCATCGCGGATGTCTACCGGAAGTCCGCCGATATCGAGATCAGCGAGGACGCGCCTCGCATCGCCTCCATCACCGGCGAGTCACCGCCTCGTGGACATCGTGAGTGTATTTAATATTTATACTTTTGCATCTGTATCGTTGATCCACCATTTGTCGCGACGAAAATCAATGATTGAACTCGGTGGTTACGTGTAATTACAAGGCTTTGTTAAAATTAATCAATGATTTCTGCGGGTAGAATCATAATAATTATCATTCACGACTGACTGCTTTCGAATCACATTGTTATCTGTAGAATTCTTCAGTACGAAATATAATAATTGAATAACTCCAGCACTTGAATATTTCTATTGTGTCTTGTGAATACAGAAACACTTGATTTTTTAACGAAAATGTAATAATTAATTTTTTGCTAATAGAATAATGATAATAATTATCATTCACGACTGACTGGCTTTCGAATCACATTGTTATCTGTAGAATTCTTCAATACGAAATATAATAATTGAATATTTCTGTTGTGCTTTGTGAATACAGAAACACTTGATTTTTTAACGAAAATTGTTTGGCAATGTAATAATTAATTTTTTGCTAATAGAACTTCGAAGATTTCGGAGGACACATCTATTTTTTTTTTTTTAAATGGAGTCGTGTGTTTTTTTTGCATTAAGCAATGGAGTTCTATAAAAAGAAAAAGTAAAAATTATTAATTTCAGAGATAATTTTAATTTTTTATAAAAATTATTGTACGAGAAACATATATAAACTCATCGTCATCGTTCTCATCTTGTCTTTTGTAATTCTGCGAAATCTATCTATGCTGAGTAATTTTTTTTTTATCTTCGCAAACAACGAAAACAATGTATAATGAATAATACAATGAACAAATAATACATGATATTATCATGGAAATTGATAAGAATTAATTTCTTGCCTGAGAGGGAAGAAATTTTCATCAAGTTACCATTTCTCAAATAACGATACAAATTTTATATTTTATACTTCAATTACATTTCACATTCAAAAAAGAAGAAAGGAAGAATAAATCATTATATTTTTATTTTCTCAAATAATAATTTTAAACTTTATACATCTCAATTACATTTCATATTAAAAAAAAAAGAAAGAAAGAAATCATTACGTTTCTCTGACACAAATTTCACATTCATATTTTTGAGCCTCATATCTGAGAATTATTCATCAATATATTTAAAAAGTTGGGAAAATCTCTCAAATGCCCACGATTTGAATTCTACAAGTTCAACACGTTCCATTATACATTTCGTAACGAACTAACCCTCATCGGAAGGGTTAATCTCGTTAATTCATTGGCCGAGTATCGTGGACATCTTTGAAATTCCTCCACTTTATCGCGAGGAAAATTCTCTCAAGAGAGAGAGAGAGAGAGAGAGAGAGAGAGAGGAAGGACGATAAAAGGCGTGGTAAATTATCAGAAATGGGAATCGCGTTTAATCAAGGCGTTATTCAATCGCGAGGCATTTATCGCCCGGCTGGATCTAAATTGTCCTAGCTGGCAACTGAAATCGTCAATACAGACAGGGTGGAGGGAAGGGGGAGAGGGTGAAGTGGCAAGATAACCAGGGGAGCTGAACTTTCTCTCACTAACGATAGAGGAGGGGTTGGAGAAACCAACTAACCAGGCAATCGGCCGGTCGATTCAATATTCTCGTTTGATGCGTCGCGTGGCCGCGATGAAATTTCCAAATCGAGTCAAGAAATGGGACAAGAGGCGGCTACCATCTTCCATCTTCAATCTTCCGTCCATGCTCGGTCGATCGGATCGACGTTGTTAATTGCGTCGTTCCGATCTAACGAGGCGAGTACGAATCGGGCCGGGATTTTATCTTCCTTCTGGCTCACTGATCACCGATTTCACGGCTGCAACGTCGAAGAAGGGGTTGTTTTTACTGGCTGCACATGAGCAAATTAGTAGTCTTTATAATAATTGATTTTAATTCATAATTGCTGCTTTGAATTAACAGTCGTCACTATTCGTGTGACCTCTTTTAAAATTTAAAATTAATTGATCAAGTATAAACTTCGGTTATTATAAACTAAAATTGAACAGTCCACTTGAGAGTAAAAAAAAAAAAAAGAAAGAAAGAAAACCACAATAGAAAATTATTCTTTCGACATTTTATTTCGATCGTTTACTTTAAAAATTTCCTATAGAAACGAATAAAAGTTGTTGTAATCTCGTTCTCAATATATCGATGCTCGACAATACGCCAGTAAATTACAGCACGTACTATAATTAACTCTTAAGTGGATTAACGGGGTTCATTGCAGCGCCCTTCCAATTTTAAATCGATAATTGTACCGTGCGTTATTATTCGATGATTAATGCAATTTCCTGATAGATCAATTCTTCAAAATTATACGTCTGACGATCTCGTTTCCATCTATCAATTTTATCAAGACTAGACAGAAAAATTTCGAACGATTCCACTTGATTCTGCGCAACAAATTTCATTATAAAAACTTTTCTTTAATCCGAGATAAATCGAGCTTGAACTGCTCGCTGTTGTTGCCAATTCGTTCTCATTACTTTCTTTTCATTGCAGAAATATTTGTTTGTAGAGAAATGTATGACAACGTTCGGTGAATGAAAGAGAAAAGAGGAAATTAGTGGAGATGAGAGAATTTCGCTCGAAGTTCAGCAGTGAACACGTGTCCGTGTCTGTCTGGCCGTGTTAACAATGATAAACTGGATCTGATCGAGGAGAGCAAAGCGTTATCAATCACACTCCATTACAACACGTTACAGTGCCGAGCACTTTTATCGCAATCCGTCCTCTCTCGGTCGGACGTTACGTTCTGAAACGAGCTGAGAAGATTCGATAAATCCTCGAGTCTTTGTAATTTCCTTATTGCATCGCTCTCGATAAGTCATTCTTACCTCTCTCATTTGCAAAATATTCGCGAGGATGAGAAACGTTTAGTCGGATTGGAAAAATTTCGTTTCAGAAATTCAAATTGTTTAGAATTTAGTAATTACATTTGAATATTCTTGTAAGAATGAAACGTTATATATATATAAAATGTAATATTCGAGGCAGCAAACATTGCAAGAGAGTCAAGTTTTATGGAAACTAATACAAGTTAGAAAGATTCACATTTCATTCGACGACGAATAAAAATATTGTTGTAAAATTCTATACTGATATCTGTAAAACGTATGTTTTACATATTAACACTAGAATCATAAAACTTCCAAAATCATTTCAAAACATTCAAGTCAAAAAAAAAAAAAAAAAATGTAAAAAATTAATAAAAAAATANTTACGAAAAATTGTTTTTAAAAAAAACTCCTTTAAAAATATGCTGTTTTATGCAAATTATAAATTGGTCATTTTGACCATTCTGGTTGTTCTATTGTAAGTAGTGTTGATCAATTTTTTAGTCAAAAGATTCATTGTGTTCTTGTTTGTGATTCGAACGGGGCAATAATTGAAATTGATCAAGCTCATAAATATTATAGAACAGGAACTCGTAAACACTCGTTTATTGACGACAAATCAGTTCAGCAAGGATCGGTATTATCTCGCGCGCGCATTAACAAATACGCCCAGTCGTTAAACAGTGCAATTATTTCGACGTTACATTCAAATTGCGTTACGACATACTTTATTAACGAAGCCAATAATATCATATTTATTACTTTTGTTCCTTTGACACACGCAATGGCGGATTTCAAATGTAAATCGGCCATGTGCTTATAGCCAGTCGACGGATTTATTATAATATTTCTTATTAATTCCGAAATCAAAAATTATCGGTGAAACCGAGATTTCATTCACTTTCAACAGCCAGTTGAAGTAGTTTGAATAACTTTAACTTTCGAAAATTATTGTCTATAAAATTTCGTTTTTCGATTTCAAAATTCTTCACTGGATTGTGACAATGAAATAAACAATTAGGTTGCAGTTAGGACTACTTTTCATAGTGAAAGATAAATGTACATAAATGCATAATTCTGTTAGAATACTTGCAATGAAAACGATGTGGAGGATTCAAAATAATTAGAATTATCAAATTGAATGTTTTGGAGTATCCAGTGATGCCAGTTAGGTGTTGAAACATCAAACTTTGATCCTATATTTTCTTACAAAAGAATAATCTCGAAACATAGTGAAAATGAAAGAAATTCAGAGAAACAACCACAGTGGCTAGATAGCATTAATAAACATATGTAAATACATAATTTCTTTTGTTAGAATATTCGCAATGAAAACGACGTGGAGATCAAAACAATTGAAATTCAGTCTGAATTTATTAAATTAAATATAAATTTTGAACTAAATTTAAATTACGGAGTTGAGCAACGTATGAATTTTTCTTCTAGTACATAGCTTCCAGTATTTACAATAGTGATCTAGGTAATTAAGAGTTCAAGCATCGTCAAATCTCAAACAAACATCGTCAGATGGAATAAATAAGTCCTTTAACAATTAGTAGTTTCTCGATGAAAAATACAAATATATAAATGCATAATTCCCTCTGTTAGAGTACTTGCAAAACAATTGAAATTGCATTCGAAAATTATCAATTAATGTTGAAGCAAATTTAAAAATTCCAGAATTAAGCAACGTGCACAAATCTCCACAGGTTTCTGGTATTTAGTGATCTGGGTAATTCAAACTAGTTCAAGCATCGTCAAACCTCAAACAAACATGTCAGACTTTGGCACACTCTCAACAACCCCATATTCACTGACAAAAGAATAATCTCGAGGCTAAAAATAATCCTCGTGGCTCACAATGGCTAGATAGGATTAATAAGTTTCTCGATGAAAAATACAAATATATAAATGCATAATTCCCTCTGTTAGAATACTTGCAAAACAACTGAAATTATTAATTAATTTTGAATCAAACTTAAAAATTCCAGAATTAAGCAACGTGCACAAATCTCCACAGGTTTCTGGTATTTAGTGATCTGGGTAATTCAAACAAGTTCAAGCATCGTCAAACAAACCTCAAACAAACACGTCAGACTTTGGCACACTCTCAACAACCCTATATTCCCTGACAAAAGAATAATCCTGGTGGAAGGTCGGAGGGGTGTACACAACAGCAGCGGCCAGATAGCGTTTATGGTCGCGCAGATCTGCGCCTGTCTAGTCGGACTAGCGATCTTTCACGGTGAATCGTACCACGGCGTGACAGTTATGCGGCCGTTACCGGCGGTATCAGCCCTCTGCCAAGAAGGGTCCGATTGTTCCAGCTGGAAAAGCAAAGCTGTTAGCCTGTTACAGGAAATGGGATCCGCCTGGGTCGAACCGTTTGCCACGATCTCTCGCTGTCTGTCGCGGCTTTTCCTTTCACCGAGCAATTATCCAATGCTCGCGATCATCGACTTCGGTCCTCTCTCTCTCTCTCTCTGTCGATGTTGTTTGTAACAACGTGGTTTCGATTTCCAGTTGGATCTTACGCCGCGTTCGCACGTGTATATAGATTCCGGGTAATTGATGTTGCAGGTGAATTACCGGGGGCCCGGTGGATTTTGAGGCAATTAGAAGCGTTCAGGTATTACGTTTGATACGGGGATATGTGCACGCGTGCTTGAAACGAGTTGCGCGGCGTTTGATGGTGAAATTAGCTTCAATGAGTTACGCGGATTATCAGGAATATTGATAATAATTTTGATAATAATATTATTATTTCATTTTATACACTTTTATATTATTTTCCATTATTTTTTATTATATTTTATACTATTTATATGTTTTATATTATTTATATGTTTTATACTATTTATATGTTTTATATTATTTATATATTTTATATTATTTATATATTTTCTATTATTTATATGTTTTATATTATTTATATATTTTATATTATTTTATAATGTAATATATTAATTAATATAATATATAAATATATTAATTAATTAAATATATAAAATTATTATATATTAATTATATATAATATATTATTATAATATAAAATATATTATATATTATTTATAATATTATTTATAATATTTACTTTATTTTGTGTCGGATACGAGTTTCATACGTTTTGTTGTGGAAGTGCTAGTAGATTGAAATATAACAGAACGTTTGATTCTTGTAAAATATATCGTGCAGAATTTGAATCATTCTCGACAACTGATTGTGAACAGTTTCTAGTCAATGAAGTTTATCCTTCTATGAAAACATATATAGCGTTTAATTTTTGTAAAACGTCATGTTGTGTCTTTGTATCTTTAGATTCGACAACTCGCTTATTGTTCAGTTTATTCGTGTAGGTTTTCAGTCGACGAAGTTCATAAATTCTTTCTATAAAAATATACTAATTCTCTAATATTATGTTGCATTTTCGTATTTGTTTTATTTCATAATTTTATTTAAGTTTATTCACATTGTTGAATAATTCCTAGTCAATAAAGTTTATCTATGAAGATCACTCCATATTGTAATGTTGAATTTTTATACAATATTATATGTTGTATTTTTGTACTTGTTATTCAGTCGATTGACATTATTGAATAGTTTCTAATCAATGAAGTTTATCCTTCTGTAAAGATATATCAAATTATTATAATGTTTAATTTTTATAAAATATTGTATTTGACAATGTTATTTAGTTGAATGATTCATAGAAATATATCACGCGGGAATACTTAAATCTTTTGTACAATATTACGTTGCATTTGCGTATTTTTTATCTATATTTTTTATCAACTTTATTTAAGTCAGTCAGGTTGATGAATGTCTTTTAGTCGAAGTTTACTCTTCGACAACTAGAATTTTACTCGCTTATATAACAAAAAAAAAAAGGATTATTGTATAAAGTTAATCGTAGCTGTTCAGCCTGACTTCAAATCTAGAAGCTAGTAATTAATACAAATGAATTATTTATCATTTGTGTAATACCACATTTTTTTACTAAAATACTCTTTAAAATTTAATTTCAATTGTAAAAGTCTTCGATCTCTTTAAAAATGTTCAAAAATTACAAATGCAATCGCTGGTATTGGAAACTATTATAAAAACGGATCTGAATTCCGCGGAACGTTAACTTCCTCGTGGTGTGATAATAAACCACCCTTATCTTGCGATAAAAATTGATCAAAACGCACGCTAGGATTTTATCATCCAGTGATAATTACTATCATTCCGAGTTTTTTTTTTTTTTTTTTAATTAAAAATNGAGAGAGAGGGGGGCCCTTTTGCTATCGACTGGCCATCGGTGGTGGATTAAAATTGAAAAAAGGAATCTGCGGTCCAACGGCCACGGTGATCGAGGTCAGGCGAACAGAAAAAGAAAGAAGAAAAGGGAAAAAATAATGCACGAGAGCGAAGGAGAAAGGGTTGGAAGAGGGTGAAAAAGGGCGAGGATAAAACTCGATAAAATTTCGCACTTTCACGGCCGGGTGCATCGCACACAAGATGCGTAATTACGAGTGTATCAAAGTACGTGGTCTCTACGCGTGTGAAAAGGCCTTTAAAATGTAATAGAAGCTCCTGGCGTGTCATGCAGTGGAAATATTTTATTATTCGGAGACATATTGAACTGATATATGATATGATATAATTGACATTGATGATGATAATTAATATTGATTTCTTGAAATTGCTCGTCTCGAGCAGCGAGAAGAATATCTCTGAATGATTGTATGAGAGATGGAAAATATTGCTATAAACTGTTTATTGTTTAAGTTTCAATTGAAATGATTATGTTAGAATCGTTTCATTCTAATTTTAATACGTTAGATTATTTCATTTTAGGTTAGGTTATTTCATTCTATTTCATTTTAATTTTAATAGGTTATGTTATTTCATTTTAATTTTAATAGGTTAGGTTATTTAATTTCAGCTGAGTAGTAATTAATTTCCTTGATAGTTTATATCGTACGGAGGAATAAAAATTGAAAATGGAGAGACGAATTTCTTGAGTTGGGAGAAACTCAAGTATCCAATAACTGTGGAATCATTGAGATTTGATTAGAATTCAATTATTAATATTTTTTTATCGTGTAACAGACTTCTCGAATTTAAATGAGAATTTCTCAAAAAAGATTGAGTGGTGAACTATACCAATAATAATTCATAGGTAGCCATTATACCTGAAATTAGGTTATGTGCTCTAATAATTTGCACCGTGAAATTGAAGACGGAGAAACAAAATTTTGAAGGAAGATTTAATTGAAAATTCACTTTGTCATCGAGAAGGAATGAAAGAAACTTTCCTCGTGAAAATGATGGAAGCTTCTTGTTGAGTTTGAAAAATCCTGAAGACACCCTGTATAACGCGTTGGATAATGCGGGCGCTGGTTAGGGCGGCACGTTAATAAAACCAGAGCGTTAATTGCTGAATTCCCCATTGATTAATGGCGCTCAAGGCTCTCGTCGAAGGCAGCAGCCTCCAAGTGAGCCGCCAATTTCACGAACGGAATAGCTCGGTGTCTACGTTCAAGGCGCTCAAATTGCGCGAATATTCCTCCATTGTACTCCTGTCGATCGCCTCCCATTATTTTTCTCTCAATTCCTCGACGCCTCTCTCGCATCAATATATTCAATCCGATGATCCTTATCCGTTTTCTAAATCATCCAGCGAATTATTTATATTAATCGAAGCATGTGTCGAACTGTCGAAATTATATTCCCAGTTAGTTCGAGAATGTTGCAGAGAAATTTCGTCACTCGATGTATGTTTCTTTGGTTTAGGTTGAACTTTGACAGCGAATTATTTATATTAATCGAAGCATGTGTCGAACTGTCGAAATTATATTCCCAGTTAGTTCGAGAATGTTGCAGAGAAATTTCGTCACTCGATGTATGTTTCTTTGGTTTAGGTTGAACTTTGCTTGTGGGAAGTGAAAACCGCAGTTTTTACACTTTCGCGGGGATTTGTTGCCTCGAAGATCAAACATTCGAGCTGACTGTTGAAAATTCCCTCGTTTAACACGTTCCGTGACATGTGTACCGCCGGTGGTACACGTTAAACTTGATCTTCAAGTGGTACACGATGTGATAGCTACTCTAAACAAGAGAATTACTTATCGATTGACGATGTAATGAAAGATTTTGTGATNTCGCACGGTTTCCCGCAAAAATCTCCAAGAAAGATTCCTCGTTAATTGAAGAAACATCCTTGGTATTCTTAAAACTTTCGACAACTTCGTCGCGAAGTTGAACAAGAGAGACAGAGAGAGAGAGAGAAAGAGAAGGGGCAAGAAATGACGTTTAAAAATTACAGCATTGAAAAAAAAAAGAAAGTCGCTGTTTCGGTTATTGGCCCGAGCACTTTAACCGGAAGAACTCGAGGAGGCAAGACATTTTACTTCAATTGGCCCCTAATTGGCCCTCGTTCTTCTCCTTCTTCTTCTTCTTTTTCTATTATTATTATTACAACTTGACCCTGCTCGAACAGTTTTAACTACTGTTCAATTTATCGCGTTCTCGCCAACGATGGAGAAGGAGAAGAAGACGAGAAAAGAAGAGATGAATATAAAGAGGAGAGACTGAAGCGGACCATTTCGCAAATAATTTAGGATTAAGGCTTAAAAGTAGGGAGCAAAGTTTACGGAAACAGGGCTCCTGTCCAGGAGAGGACTTGGCAATGGAACCGCGCCGGAAGCGGCAGACTCTACATTTTCACCGGAAATAACGAGCTGGACTACCTACGTGCCTCGACCAGTTACTTACTCTTCTCTCTGTTCCTTCTTCCTCCAATTATTTTTCTCCTCCTTCTCTCTCTTTTTCCCTTGGATAGTTTTTATTTCGGTTATAATTAAGAAAGGGGACAGCAGAGAGAGAGAGAGAGAGAGAGAGAAAGTGTGTGTGCGTGAAATCGTTTCGCGAGGCTCTCCTAATTGGAGAGAGAAACCTCGGGTTCCGAGCGAGGATGACCGGTAACACGCTGGCCTCCGATGGCACCGCGACGGAGTTTGATTAATACCGCACGCCTGCCGGAAGTTTGCGGCAAATGGATTTTCGATATGGCCGCGCGCGCGCCTAACCTAACCGAAAGCATCTCTCCGAATTAATTCTTCCATTATTATTTCGCGTGATTTTACGTTATCGTTTTGCTTCCTCAACAATTCTGTGAAATTCGTCCTTCCTCAGGTCTGGATTTTATCGGCCATTGTTGTATATTTTGTTAACCATATTGAAGAAGAAGAAACCGCGAACGTTCAAATCGTGTGAAAAATCTTCTCGATGGAAATTTCTAAATTTTTCAATTTTTCTTTTAAATCGTTTTCTCGTAGTTTGAATTTGTTTGCAGTTGTCGATCGTCAACACCATTGAAGAAGAAGAAGAAGAATTATTTATAGATCATGTGTAAAATAGTAGAAATCTCCTAAATCTGTTTTTGAATCAATTCTTGTTCTGAATTTTCATTATTTCGTGTTTAAATCTTTTATTTTGTTCTCAATGATTGCATTAGATTGATATATATATATATATGAAATCATTCTTTCGAAGTATCGATTTATCGATTATTAATTCCTGAGTACATTAAAAGAAGAAGAAATTTAACTACAAATTATGTAATGCTCAATATTCAGAATATTTATAATTAAAAATCGAAGCTTTATAATCAGAATATTTCTATAATTTTCTTAATACATGCAATTAGCGTGTATATAATAATACATATGCACTAACCTAATAAATAATTGTTTAAAAATCAATTATCCAAAAATTTTATTTCATGTTGTCCAATCATTATTTTTTTTGTCGATGTTTTCTTTTTTTTTTTTTCATTCTCTCGTTTTCGTTTTAAACGAACGAGAATTTTGACTTGCTGTTCACGTTTTAACAAAACATTTAACAACGATACTGCTTTTAGTTTGAAAAAAAAATTTCAAAAATTATAATACCCCTCTGTGCTTGACTTGATTTCGAATTATATGTTTCTTTAACTTTCATTTTTTACGCCTGAATCGACGTCGAAGCCACGAAAATAAAACGAATATTTTTAGACGTATCTTCTATTTTTTTGAACGAGTTTCTCCATCGAACGATAGCTTTGTTTATCGTACAATTTGAACGATATCCAACGAGTGAAGCCCTTCGAACGATACTCTGCTTTTTTTTACCACGTCTTTTTCCCATTCCCGTAATCAAATATCGTGATTTCGTTTCCATGTCCAGAGAAGTGAAAACAAAAAAAAAAAAAAAAAAAAAAAAAAAAAAAAAAAAAAAAAAAAAAAAAAAAAAAAAAAATTAAAAAAAATATANTTCAATGTTTTTCAAGTCTGCGTAACTCGAGTAATCGTGTCAAGAATTTTCAAAAAAGGAAAATAAAGCAAAATATGTTTGGAAGACTTTGCTCAAGGCCAAATATGCTAAATTTGTTTCAAAAATAAAATAATACTTTACATGACAAAAATAACAAAGAATTATATCGTAAAATGTTACACTTTTGAAAGTTTCATGATTTATAATAAATAATAATTTCAACAAAATTTTGAGTAAGAAGCACACTCTAAGCATCACTAATTATTGTTAGAAATTTGGTACATGTAAAATAGTGTACTTTTAGATATTTGAATGATTTTTCGTAAAAAATATAAATAAAAGTTCGTGTACTCTATTATATTATAAAGATTTCTCTTTTTTTTTACTTTAATGTGTCCAAATGAAAATTTTATGCTCCAATCGTCGATAGTTCTAGTGTTAAATAGAAACTAATGAAGTATTTCGAACATCCTCTCTCAATGAAAGTATCGTATCGATTTCTGGAATTGCTAATTTTCGTCCATATTAACATCGATAATAACTGTATCGTCGTACAAAAGAGAGGGGGAACAAAAAAGAAACTACGCAAGATCGTCCTCAATTCTCATAATTGCCAATTTTCATTTACCTTTTCCAGTAATGGGGTATGTTGAAATAGAACAACCGGATATGAAAGCGAAATAAAAAAGGGCACATGCATCATACGAAAGTACCACCCAACTTTCCTAATTACTAATTTTCATCCTCTTCTTTATTTCCAGACACATAATCCCTCCAAAAAAAAAAAAAAAAAAAAAAAAAAAAAAAAAAAAAAAAAAAAAAAAAAAAAAAAAAAAAAAAAAAAAATTTAAAAAATANAAAAAAAAAAAAAGAAAGGAAGAAGAAAGAATCAAATGACAATAGAGAAATGATATGTCACGTTATTTCCAATTTCTCGAATTTCTCAATTTAAAATTAAATCTAAAAGGCCCATCAGTCAAAAAAGAAGAAGAAACTACCAAACTATTTTCAATTTCTCGAATTTCTAATTTTATTTTAATAGGTCTTCAATAGAGAAGAAGAAGAATAAAATCTAAAAGGAATAAATAGAGTATTTTCTCGAAATTTTGAAATTTGACCTATTTCTTTCTAAATTTAGCCTCCAGTTTCTAATATTTATATTTTAACCCACTTCTTCAATAAAGAAGAAAAGAAAGAATCTCTAAAAAGATTGAATAAAACAATTAAAAAAAAAAAAAAAAAAAAACAAATAATTTAAAATTTAAAAAATTAATAATTACAATAAATTTCATCAAATAAANCAATCGTTATAGATTTATTATAAAAACCTTCCAAAGAAGAAGAAAAAAAATAAAGACAGTATTTAGCTATTATAATTAGTCACTGACCTTTTTCTTCGATTCGCAGGTAGTAGCAGCTCAGCAAGCCGGAGCATCACAGCCTGGACTACAGGAACGACGATGATCTTCAATCTAGCAGCGATCGTGTCTCTGATCTCCTCGTCGATGACGATGATCACTTCCGGCAGGTAGCTCACGCGCTCCCGCCAGCACGCCACTGCCACTGTTTGAAAACACAAGAAAAAACCATTACACCGATCGAAACGCAAAAAGAAGAAGAAGAAGAAGAAGAACAGGAAAAAAAAACGGAAGAAAGACGAATAATTACGAGGATAAAGGGAAAAAGAAGAAGGAAACATCGTCCATGTAAAACCTAAACCTAGTAGTCTAGGGCTTCCAGTTATATATGTTACTATGTATGGAGTAGATAGCTCGAATAACAATTGATTTTTATTCACGAGCGGGCCTGTGTGTTAAGCGGGAGGTCGAGGAGAATATCGAGCAGGGATATTCGACGCGACAGACAGATACTCACCCCCTCACCCCCCCCGTGGCG
>NIPQ01093072.1:0-29103 GCA_002806875.1 Lepidotrigona ventralis hoosana
AACTCGAATCTGTCTGCTCAGAAACTTCGAGAGGAACTGGAAGCCCTGAAGATTCGCTATGAAACTGGCGCCATGAGTAACGCGAGACCGAAGCCCGTTTCACAACAGCCGATAACGGACGAGCAGGACCTGGAACGCGAAGAAAGGCGAAGAAAGAAGCGAGAGGCGGCCATGCAAGAGGTATTGAAGAGGCTGGAAAAGTTAACTATAGGAGGAGAGGAACAAGGAAATGCTGAACTGAGAAGGCGAAGGGAGAAAAGGAGGAAAAAGCTGGAGGCTCTCGCTTCGGCTCTGGAGAGCAGCGCTCATGAAGGAAATGGAAGTGTCTTCCAAGTCTATGGTCAACTTAGGTTGGTAACTACCGAAATTGCTATCGATTTTCCTATTTTCCTCTTTGTCTCTCACTCAATTGTCATTAACTAAGAGAATTAAACTCAATTAAACCTGAAAAACTGTATTCATAACGTAGATCGACAGAGGACGCGCTGAAACGAATGGCGAAACGAGTGAAGCAACTCGAAGCGGAAGCAGCCGATCTTCAAGCTTCCTGGGACGCGGAGCGACGAGATCTTTTGCGCAGAGAGCTGCTTACCTCTCAGATATGCGACGCGATGGTTCCTCACCTTCGGCCAGGCTGTCCGTTTCGCGACGTTGCTAGCGTGAGAGCGGCGGCTACCTGGTGCGACGAGCTCGGTCGTTGGAGATTGCCGGATGTGTCGCCGCACATTTCTCTTCCTCCAGCGTCGCTGGTGCCTAAAGACAATATACAATACAACGTAACGCCTTCCAAACCCGATCTGAACAATAATAGCAACAGCAACAACAAGGACAACGAGGATGAGATTGGCAACGAGGCTGACAACGAAGAGAGCAGCGAACAGGAAGAAGTGAAGAAACCAGACATCGTTGGCACGTACTTCCGACGGAACAGGATTGACAAATTGCTCGCTCACGTCAGAGAAGCAAAGACCTTTGGTAAGGTCTGAAATTTGTACGAGAGAATTACTTTACTAAATAACTACTTTGCGTTTATCAATTGGCAAGTTTTAATAAAATTAACAATCACGATAATCGTGTTGACAGAGCCGTGTAATCGACTGAGCAAGTCAGGTGGCTCCGAGGACACCATTCCGTTTGGAGGCAATCATCTTCAACTGAATGCCCTAAATCTACAAAGTAGCGCGCCTGTGATCGGTGACTTGGACAGCTACAAGCTGACTCAACGTCTACCAACCGGACGAATTAGTAGACCCGGTTGGATGTTGGAGGAGAATTCGACGAACAACAAGAGCTCCCTCGTCAATCAAACGATAAAACGGAACCCTCCTCGAATTTTGGAAGCGTTGCCCTCGTATCCGCAAGGTACGAACGGCGCGTTTAAACTTGGCAATAAATCCATATCGGAAAGAATATCCGATAAACTATCGTCGAGATTCATTCACAACCAAGTGGACGATAATCATTCAACGTTCGTTGAACACGCTCGTTCCCCCATGTATTGAGGCTGAAGATACAAAGGGTAGTGATAATTGGCAACAGTGGACTAGAATCATATCAGTGGGAGACGTGGATGAGGTACTATACTTGTTAACAGTTGGTTATATATATATAACATTATACAAATCTTTATATTGAACGATTGAATTGGTGTGTGTGTGTGTGTACACGAATTGGTATATATATATATATATATATATATATATAGAGAGAGAGAGAGAGAGAGTGTATATATATATATATATATATATATATGATTAATTATATATATTATAATTTTATATATATATAGTTTCATATATATATAGAAAAAATTCAAAACTAATATCACACTAATGATTCAATATATATATATATATATATATATATATATATAGTTACATTAGTTTTGATAGTATCATTTTTGTATTGCATCATTAGTTTGATATTAATTTTGAACTTTTTCTTCTTTTTTATCAAGATATTTCTTTACGTTATATTTTCATTTATCTTACAATATTCACGTCTTGAAGGAATTCATGATGAATAAAAAGGAATAATTCCTGCGTAGTAAACAGTCTAAGTTTTATATAACCTTTGACGTAAATTGTATTTGGACTGCTGATTCAGATTCTTGTTGACATCTCATTCTATCATATCATCATACAGTTGTCATAATATGAACGAGTTACATTGAAGTGTCCAGTGGCGAGAAATAGTTATTGGAATATTTTGTTATTTAAATATCTCGCTCTAAGTTCAATGGGATTTTCAATTATGCAAATGCTTCGATGTTAATATTCGTTTTCGTTGAAGCTTTAAAAGAATACAAGGCTAGTCATTTTACATGCGTGTAATGAGTATCGCGTAATATCTTCTTTTGACCTTCTACATATACATATTTATATAAAACCAGTTTTTAACACATAACATGCAAATTAATTTTTTTGTTTGTCTGTTGGATAACATCTAAACCTTGCCAAAAGTGATAGAAATTAAATTTCCTTGTTGCAGGAAATAGCGTTTGAAATGTGTGCCTTACGAACGCAATGGATTATTCAAATGTTCTTGTACAGCCGGTTTCCCGTACTTTTGGACAACAGTGGCCACGTGTGAAGATAGTGATCTGATAAATAGCTGTCTGCCTTCCACTTTCCTTATTTTTAACTACTGCTAAGAACGAAACATTGTGTAAAAGTTGCGTAAATTGTTAAAAGATATTTATTTTTTAGAGTAAGAAACCTGTAACATTAAATTTGAATCATGACAATTATGATGTTTCAAGTGATTCATGAATTATTAGTAAACGCAGCTAGGAAACAAAATAGGAAGAAAAATATATTGAGCAAGTCACTTAAAATTTTCCGAAAAGAAAATTACAATTTTTGTTCTTCTACGTGATTCCGAGGGTAAAGTTTTGGATATTGTTATTCAAACGTCTGATAAACATTTACACATTGAAAATTTATTCTTTCTTATTCCTGAATAGTCTAGAAGAGATCAATTGTTCTCGCTGGGATGTTATTTTCTCTTTCAATTATAATATCGCGTCGTGTGCAAATGTCCTGCAAAAACATTCACCAATGTTATACGTTAAATTCATGCTAAATCTTGAACTTAAATATTCAAAGCTTGCTCATATTAAATGTCGTTAATATCATTTATATTTCATCATTTTTTTTGTTATTGTTCTTCTCGATATAATAAATCTATAATTCTGTGTTAATGACAGAAATGATTTTTGACATTTACATCACATTATATTACGTTACGAGACAGATACGTACACAACGTGATGCATAGGAATATTGTGATACCTGTCGATCGATAAACCATGCTATTAGCACGAAGACATCAGGCCAGTTAATTATAACAAAAAAAGATTGGTCAAAGTTTATTTCAATCCATCGTATGTATCTCATTGCTTTTTTGCTCAATGACGACATTTCTAATTTGTAAATCAACGACAGTACATGTAATTATGTGGCTTAGTGCTGAATCTTCGCAAAAAACAATTGCTCAACTATTTTACATTTACACAATTTTACTTTTGCATAAAATTCTGCCTCGGCAATAAATAAACGGCCATCGGATTGTCGAACGAATGAATAATAATTCAATAGTGAATTTCGTATGAAATCTACCTAAGGCCTAAGAATCATTGCACGAGGTTTACACGCAATTCGACACACTTTTCAAGGAAATCTGAACACCGGTCGTTGAAAGAAGGTAGGAAAGACCACAGAGATAATTTCCAAATCGATCGAAACACGACAAACGCGTGATTGAAGAGCTGCTCGATAATTTCAGCGAATCGGGCCAAAAAAGAAGGGAAAAAAATTCAGACAAAAGTTCTGCGTACACGCGAAATACAAAAGGAGAAACTCCAAAGGTAGTCATGCGACGACTATGAAAGCCAGAGTGGTTCGCGGTTGCCTAATGTTCATCGAAACACTTTTTTTCGGATATTAGATCCGATTCGTAGCGCGATAAAAATTCGTTGCGAAATCCGTCCGCCTTACAGGAGAGATTTCAGGTGTACCAAGCGGCGAGATTTTCACCTGGCGCGCGCGCACACACACACGTGCGCGCGCCACTAAAAACTAGCTAGCGAAAGGACCAAAGTTTTGTAAAAGCGTATTTACCGGCGGCTCGTCTACCATAGTAATAATTATACTTCATACATAAAACATTGTCTGGCTGTCGCGCAGCTGTAAGTAAAAAAAAAAAGGAAAAAGAAATAAAAAATGGATGAAACTGATTATAATAAATTAATGATTATTTACTATGACAAATTTCCTCTCGCGTGATAGCGTGATAGACGTCGATTCTCCCGATAGGCAGCCACGATATCAAAAGGTAACGAAACGGTACCAAAGATCATATCCAACCGAAGTTCCAGAGTTTCACAGCCAGCCAAGCCAACTAATGTGAGTGAGCAACTAGTGGCTCTCTCCTAAAACGTTTACTTTCCAACAAAGAGGAAACAGAGAATTTCATGATGAAATTACGAGCACAGTCGATGCGAAGCTCAACGACGATGACTTTATTTAGAACGTAAACGATAAGTCGGTCATTCGATTTCCTGCAACAGACAGTCATTTTTCTGAAGATTAAATCGAAATAGCTGTAGCTAGCCACAAAGCGTGATTAGCAATAAAATATCTAGTACGTAACGTCTTAATTCATGTTAACGAGTTATTCGTCTTTTTAACTACAATTGTTGTTATTTTGCAATGTTTTGTAGTTGAACAAGGGAAAAGGACCCTGGACTTTAGAGAAATTTGAACGATAAATAAAAAATATTTTATCACCGCTGATAAAAGTATAATAACTTATCACTTATGCTTTTTTTGCCTTATATGTTATTAAATTCCGAGTAAAGTCCACTGAAATAATTCCTTTGTCCGTGCGAATCGCGTTGCATTTTCCATCGATTTTTAATTGGAGGCACGTATTACTAAGTAAACTTTTCTTGGAATCCTCGTCGAGCTCTCTTTCTCTTTGGTTTCGTTACTTTTGCTTTTTATCAATCACGTTGCAATCTTTCTCTCTAAACGCAGAAATAAAACTTTCCTTTCTTCTAGTTTAAATTGAAACAGTTGCGAAACAGTTGTCTGTAAACAATTTTCCATCTTCTTTTACGTTATGTCTTCGCGACTAATTTTATTGACTTGTCACGCTTCTTTTCTTTTGAACTCGGTAATAATTTAACACGAATCTCGAAAACAATGCTTGCTTTCAGGAAGTAAAGTTCTCAGGAGGTAAAGATTCATTTATTTTTTTTTTTTATGTTTATGTTTTAGCATTGCCTTGTTTATTCGCTACAAACTCACATACTGCCAGTTATAAATATGATGTATTTGTTTTGTTATATTCCACGATTTAATCGTAATGAAACCAATATCTACTGACACCTATCTATAATCGAGATTTATACATTTTTCATTTATGTTTGATATACTTGATTCTCGATCACGTTATGTAACGGACAAAAATAGAGGTGGAAAATAAATCTAACTGATTTTTCTCTCTTACTTAACATATTTGTGGATATGTAAAATAATCTCTTAGTAAATTGATTGAAAATCAAAGGGTTATTCAATAATTATAAGCGATATTCGTTGCAAGTAAAGTTGATTGCAAATGAAAGTTGCTTCGTCTATTTTGAAATTTCATTGAGAAATGGAAATCCTTTGGAAGTTTTCGAGTGTTTCATTCGAAAAATAGAAATATTTAACAGCTCCAGCTTACGAAACGAACGGCTACGAAATTCGGCCTTGACGAATACTGAATTACTGCAAGATAAGTATTTAGCGGTAGTAAAGCTGTAACTTTAGAAAAATCTAGGAAACAGTATCTAGTAGTAAAAGTCAAACGAAGCATTTAGTATTTAATACTATAATTATTATACATTATATTTCTTGGAACGATATCAACGTTCTGTGCTTATTACATTCTTTTACATAATATTTTATAAGAATTCACAGAAAGTATCTACAGTGTTGGTAATATAATAATATAAAACGTACCGTTTTAAATTATAATAAATATTCGAATAAATAGGCAACACGTGCATGAAATTCTCGACAAAGGAAGAATGAATCCTAAAAGAATGATCCTTTTTATTCTAGCAAGTAATAAAAATAACGGGAGAGCAAAAGTCAAAAAGTTTCGCCTCGGCTAATAAATCGAGATTTGTAATTATTCGTCCGTTCAAGTGAAACGATCGTAAAGACCTGGTCGAAAGATGCAAAGGACTCCGCTCGTTAAACGCGAACATTCAGAGAGAACGAAAGCGAATGATGGAAGAAACCTGCTCACTGTATACATATAACGGCGCGATGGCTCACTTTTACTTTCTCTGTTCTGCACGAAACGCAAAACAGCGTGCGCGAGGCTGGTAAAAGCCGAAAGGAGCCCGCTTTCGCTCTCGTCCTGTCTCGAGTCATCGAGACCTGGCCATCTCTTTCAAAATTCTCTTTTGATTCGTGCAGTTACGATGGACACTTTCGTTTCGCATGTGACAAGTAGTCATCCAAGGACCAGCCAGACTTTTTTTTTTTTAGACTTGTAATGTTATTTTTAAAAACAATTATATATTGGCACTCCTCCCCTCTCTCCCGCTCTCATAACAAGTTGTAGATACGTACAAATACGATGATTTCGCAAATGCAGGTACGAATAACTCTGGTGGTTTTTCCTTCAGTTTTATGCACACTCATACTTAATCATTGGCCACGTTGATCTTACTGATCTTCAGTTTCAATTTCATGCAGTCTCGTGTTGTGTACCAATCATTGGTCACGTTGATCTTACTGATCTCATTTACCTGTTTCGAATATTACGTCATTTATTTTAACTTCATCTCTCATTGAAAGTTTCTTAATGCAACATTAACATTACTTTAACATATGCTTATGAAATTCAATGTTTCGCGTTTAACACTAGAACTACCACACCAGTTATTTTGACTGGTCTGACAACTTTATTTTAAAATTCCTCTTATTTACTTCATGTTACATTTTTCCTTCGCAATGATGTAATGACTTTTGCATTTTTGGGATAGCTAAAGGATTAATATAATGAACTTTAATTTTGTTTTATTCATTTAAAATAAAAGTAATTTTGTATCATTAATACTTATACCAGTACCAATCATTTTCACTGGTTTTCGTAGAGATAGCTACGTCTCAACTGTCGGCAGTTCTAGTGTTAATAGATATATATAAGGTACATCTGTACGAATGAAAAATTCTTTCACGAAACATTAGAAAAATCAAGAGAAACTCAGAAAAATGTAACTTTTTATATTCGATGGGTTGAAATTAGATTTCTTAGCTTGAAAATTCTTTTCCAAATACGTTAGTTAATACTCCTTTCAACTGTTGAAATTAGATCTTCGAGGAGGTTGCAAAAGATAGAACGGACCAAGTCACTTATGCGTGTGTATTTAATTCTTCATCATCGTGAAATTGCAAAATATGTGATTGAAACGTTTCCTTCCAACGCGTCAATTTTAATGCCACCATTGGTCATTATATGTTTTTGCCATTATGTCTTTTCCTTCCTTTTTTTTTATTACGTACACTCGAACAAATCTAAATGAGAGAATCAGAAAAGGACAGAACAATGAAATTGAGCGTGAAATTCAGTGTATATTCTTCGCATATATTTTGCTACAGTGTGTTGAACTGATAAAGATAAATGGCTAAAATGAGAAAATTGGTCAAGGCTACGTGAACGCATATCACGGAAGTGGTTAAATAAACTTCGACGAAAAACAAAAGTACAATTACCTTAACCGAAAGACACAAACATACTATTATCGTACACAAACGTGGCTGCAAAAAGTATTTCCGAGTACCTTTATTTGTATGTACAAGAGTGCCGAATGACACGAGATTTTGACATGATCTGGCAGAATCAGAGCAATTATGTAAATAACATTCGAATAATTTCTCACTGTATTCACTTGTACGAAAAATTAACGTGGTCGCGAATTCTTGCATACTTGATGTAATTATGTCACGCACTAATCTGAAGTACAACTGGCACGTTTTTTACGCTTTCATTTTACGTCTCTACTCTTTCTTCCGCAAGGTTGAAATCGCAAGAAAACATTGCCTCTCAGTACAGTAAATATTGACTTCGTGTAATAGGAATCAGAGCAAAACACTGACCTTATTATTCTTCATATTTCACATGAGTTGCTACGCCGAATCTCACAAGCAGGACAAAACTTGAGATTGACATTGTGCGACCGCTGAAGCTGGCTTCAGGAGCTTTTTCTTTCTTTCAAACCGGACATCATGTGATTTATTACACGGATGGATATTAAACTTGAAAACGAGTACATTCGCATGCGTATGGAAAATAAATTCTTTAGTAAGAAATGAGAAATAATTATAAATAATGAAAGTATAGTGAATAAATTCTTTAGTAAGAAATGAGAAATAATTATAAATAATGAAAGTATAGTGAATAAATTCTTTAGTAAGAAATGAGAAATAATTATAAATAATGAAATAATGAAAGTTATGAAACTAATGGAAAATTTAAGAGTGATAACAGTATTCACAATATGACGTTTTACTTACATATGATAAATAACATAATCAGTTATCATGTCATACGTGTGAATTGCACGGTTCGATTCGTATCTCGTTCGATTAGATTCATATCAATTAAAAACCGATAAGAACGAAAAATAGAAAGCAGATGTAATAGTTTTTTTTGTTGTGAAAATGTCCTTTTAATTATCATTATAATCAGCCAGTATTATAGCCAGTATCAGCTTCCTCAGGGGTCAAATGACTCACCGACGTGTGTTTATCAAAGTATTATTAAGATAAAATTCCTAATGGACAAATGACAAATTCCTAATTAAATGTTGATGAAAATCAGTTAGTGTGTCGTAGAGATCAGTTGTTAAATTCTAATTAAACTAATTCCTGTACCAAACGATACTGGAAATTCATCTAATTCTGAATTTCCTTGAATGATTATTTTTTAAATAATAATTTTTCTCTACTTTTTTTAAAATGTACCTTTTCAATAGTATCTATTATACAATCGGATAAAAGTATGAAGAAACATTGTAATATTACAGACGTAATTCAGTACTCGATATTGAACATTTACAAGCTATATATTAAGATAAAATTCCTAATGGACAGGGCTTGAATTTAGACCTGAAAGTATTGCAATTAAATGTTGATGAAAAATCAGTTAGTGTGTCGTAGAGATCAGTTGTTAAATTCTAATTAAACTAATTCCTGTACCAAACGATACTGGAAATTCATCTAATTCTGAACTTCCTTGAATGATTATTTTTTAAATAATAATTTTTCTCTATTTTTTAAGATGTACCTTTTCAATAGTATCTGTTACACAATCGGATAAAAGTATGAAGAAACATTGTAATATTACAGACATAATTCAGTACTCGATATTGAACATTTACAAGCTATGATAGATGTGCTAGAGCTTTTTGATATCTATTGACACTTGTGACCCAGAAAGTTTTGCTGATCTAGGGAACAAACATTTCGTCGATAATACAAGAATGATATTTAAACAAGAAACACTTTTTATTATTATTATTATTATTAAGAGGATCGTTTAATTATTCAAGCACCATACGACGACGAAGTTTCAAGTGGATGAAGTTTCAAGTCGATTCGTGGAAAGCCGGGCTCATTGCACGCTACGTCCGTTTACATATACACCGTAGCTTCGTATATTATAAGAACAGAAGGAGAGAAAAATGGCAAGAAGCTTGGGATCTGTATCCTAATTGAAATATAAACTTACAACGCGTTGCGATTACGAACGATAACGTAAGCTTAGCTCTAGCCTTCCAGCTATTCACGGTCTATACTACATCTATACTACACTTCATTTCTTAAAAAAAAGCTACCACGAGACTCTGGAAGTGGAATGCCTGTGTGCCTAAAATAAGAAGAAGCCAGAAGACAACAGCCAACCGAAAACAGCGTAAGCTGACGCTGATATTTCGCACTTGGCCGTACAAGATTCATGACTAATAGGGAGAACAAATGGAAGAGAAGGAGAGGAGAGGCCATGGAACAAGAATTACGAAGGAGAAAGAAGACAAAGAAGTATACAAGAAGTATATGAAAGACACGTTTCGCAGACTGGCTAATAACACGTTTGATATATATGTATGCAGAATCTTATCTCTAAAGAGAGAGAGAGGAAGGCAAATACAGTTAAATAGCGGCACTTTCATCCACAACTGTACCACGTGTTCAAGTTTTAAGCAAGGCTTCAATGACTGACGTACAGATACTTGCCATCGATCAATCGGCATATTAAAAATCTGATACATACAGTATAGTAACGACGAAAAATCTTCGTTTCATTTGAATATCAGTATTTAAGTTAATATTATTACAGCGTTAATGTTAAAGCTCTGCAATAAAGTTTCTTTTTAATTCGTTGATGTTCGTTGCGATACTGTTACATAAGAAATATTTATAGTTATACATACTTAAATGATGATAATTCATTCAGCTTCAGTTTATACGAGAGAAGAGAATTTACTCGCTCTACAACTCCATCTTCCACAATCTACTGTACGTAAAGACGTCAGTCAATAGCCTCACAAAGCCCTTCAATCGAGGATCACAATCCCAACGAAGTATGCTATAAATAGAAGCGATCCAGCCCGATCGTAAATTAAGGCATTAAGAAGCAATACCGATTGAAATAGCCGCGCCCAGAACCCAGCATGCATTAGAAATTTTGGAAACTTGCAAAATGAATTCATATTTTGCAAAGTTAACTTACTCTTCTTACTATTTTTGCAAAGTTACAGTTTGTACATCACAGTTTCTCAGAATTCTACGTCCAATTCCAACTGCAACACGATACTGCAACACGTACTATATATGTATATATATATGTGTGAATCATTCAGATGAGTTGATCAACTATCAATTGAAAAATTGAAAAATTTACCTTGGAAATTGCGATTACTTGTGTTATCTTTATTGTTCGAGACGCAGCTGAAAGATAAAATTGGAAAAAGAAAGAAAGATCGGCACAGAACTCCGGTTAACAATTACAGTGTACAGCTTGGTGTATTAGTGAAAACAACAGTTCGGAAGAACCAGTGACGTACGAACGATCTACGAGCTCGGATCCAAGTTCAACGGTAGACATAAACGATCCACCAGTCACGGGTTCTAACTGCTGTAGCGGAGAGGGTCCAAAAGAGAACGGAGCGGCGGCCTGCCAGAGACGTGACGAGCAGTCGCCAGCTGGTAGCCGGTCTACGTGGATCGAGCAGTCTCGGCCGAAGAGAGAGGAAGAGAGAGAGAGAGAGAGAGTGTGTGTGTGTGTATGGGGTGTGTATACGCCTTCTTTTTCTTTCTTTTTTTTTTTTCTTCCTTCGTACGCACGCAGCGCGGTGAGCACACGCAAAGAGCGACAGAGCGTGTGTGGTTTGACTGGCAGTCACACTGGCGAGGAGAGGAGAAGAAGCGTAAGTGAGGTCGTCGCTGATAACACCACGATGAGTAACCATCGTCGTTGACGATCCAAGTGTCGAAACAAATCGTTTCAATTGAAACGACGTTCGAGCCCGTACTTTCTTCTACGTCGTGAGACCAGGCTCCGGATGAGAGCGTGTCTTCGGCAGGATGTCGTTGGTGCTTTCGAAACTGATAAACAAAACGTCCACCAAATACGGTATCAGGCAGGAGCAACTGATCCACGGTATAGTCGGGGTCGCGACCACCTTTTACTTCATCAAGGTCGGTTATCCATTGGTGACTTTCGCGCTAAAACAGTATCAAAGGAGGAAGAAACAGGCGGAGAACAGCGTACAAGTGGCAAGCAGGCACAAGAATGACAAAAGTGGTAAAGGTAAAAATAGCAGGCCGAGTGGCAAAACCGGGAAACCAAGCGTGGGTTTGGACCGGCAGTTCGTCAAACAGCTGATCGAGCTGCTGAAGATCATGGTTCCCGGATGGAGAACGCGCGAAGCCGGATTACTCACTTGTGCCACTCTGACATTGTTAGCTAGGACGTTTTTATCGATCTATGTGGCCACTTTGGAAGGTCAGATTGTGAAGAGGATCGTTTTGCGAGACGTTCGAGGATTTTCTCTGATGCTTGCGAGATGGTTTGCCATAGCGTTCCCTGCAACGTTCGTTAACTCGGCTATTCGATATCTAGAGGGGCGATTGGCTCTTAGCTTTAGGTATTTACACGAATGACGTATTTTGTAGTTTGTGTTACTTCCAAAACATTCACAAACAAGTGTCCACAAGTTTGTTCATTTGTTTTTAAAGAGGGCGCCTGGTGGAGCATGCTTACAAAATGTATCTAAGTCAACAGACATACTACAGAGTAGCTGCGTTAGACAACAGACTTGGTGGTGCTGAACAAAGGCTAACTGACGATTTGTCTGAATTGGCTAGTTCTGTGGCACATTTATATTCAAGCTTAACCAAACCATTGTTAGACTGTGCATTAGTCGGTATTGCGCTTATTTCTTTCTCTTCCAAGATGGGAGGAGCAAAAAGGATATATGGTAATGTGATTAATAAGTTATAAGATGAATAATAAAGCATTTGAAAAGCAAATTGAATGGCATACCAATATGTACTTAAGATTTCACTGTATTGTTTTATAGGACCACTACTGTCATCTGTGGTTATTGCTCTAACTGGGCAGATTCTACGTCTAGCCTCTCCTAAATTTGGCCAATTAGTAGCTGAGGAAGCATCGAAACGTGGAACATTAAGAGAGGCACATGCTCGCATCAGTGCTCATGCAGAAGAAATTGCATTCTATGGAGGTCACTGTACGGAACATCGATACTTGACTACTGCCTACAGATCTCTTGTTTCACATCTAAAGAGAGTGTTAGCCCTTAAATTTTGGTACGTGATATTGGAACAACTGCTCATGAAATACGTATGGTCTGGCACTGGACTTTTAGTTATTGCTATGCCTCTTCTTTATACCACGGTCACATCGGGAAGTACTACTTTGAAAGATGATGGTGATGGTATGTAAATACACCAAATTTAGAATTTAGTTTCTGATATGTAAAATATTAATAAGTTTATTTCCTTACAAACAGGTGGAGTGAGTGAAAGAACTCGATACCTGACTACTTCTAAAAATCTTTTAAGTTCTGGGGCAGATGCTGTAGAAAGACTCATGTCGTCCTATAAGGTAAGATTTATAGTTAAACATCATATTAAACTGTTTGGGAAGTAAAATGTTTATAATTAATTTTGTGTATTATAGGAATTGGTGGCATTAGCAGGATATGCAGCACGAGTCAGTGAAATGTTAGATGTATTTAAAGATGCTGCATTATGTAAATATAGAAGAAATATTGTCAACAATCCATCGAGAATAACAAATGATACAACTAATTTAGCTGTAGAGAGTATAATTGAATTGAAGGATGGTGCACCAGTGATAAAAGGTAATTTTATGAGATAATATTTTAAGCATACTCACTGATAACATGTAAATAATATATGTAACAGGAATTGTACGTGAAAGTACAGATGGCAGTATAAGCTTAATCGATGTGCCAATAATTACACCAAACTGTGAAGTTATTGTACCTAAATTAACTATTCATGTAAGTATCTGAAGCTGAACTTTTTAAATCATAAACCATCCAGAAAGAACGACTACCGTGCAGCTTAACTTTTGCAGATAAAACCAGGGGACCATATATTAATTACTGGCCCTAATGGCTGTGGGAAGAGTTCAATGTTTCGTATAATCTCTGGCTTATGGCCAGTGTATGGAGGCACTTTGATAAGACCGGCAGAGAATTATTCTGCTAAACGAGAAAGACCCGCCCTGTTTTATATCCCCCAAAAACCATACATGACAGTCGGTTGCTTACGTGACCAAATTATATATCCGTCAGAGTCACAAACGGAAGACTGCTCAGACGAGGAACTCCTCAAATTGTTGGACGAGGTCGATTTACGAAGTCTGGCAGAAAGAGAGGCCGAAGGACTGGATGCTTTTGGCGATTGGGACTCCACCTTGTCTGGTGGCGAAAAACAAAGACTCGCGATGACGCGTTTATTTTATCACGCGCCGCAGTACGCACTATTGGACGAGTGCACCAGTGCCGTGAGCCTCGAGGCTGAAGGAGTGATTTACGAAACTGTGAAAAGGAAAGGCATAACGTTGTTAACTATCACGCATCGCGTAGCTTCTCTCGCGAAATATCACAAGCTACTGTTGCGCTTCGACGGTGAAGGTGGTTGGACTTTTGGACCGTTAGATGCGGACGGTGCAGCACATCTAACAACGACTCAAAGTTACGAACAAACCGAGCAACACGAAGTGAAAGGAGGCCACTATCAAATGTTACATGTACGTTCGCCTGTAATTTTTTTCCGCTTCAATATGAAACGGACAAGCATGTTGCAACGACCATGTACCAAATGTGTTTCTGAATGCTTTGTTCCTGTTCACAGGATCTCCGTGACATTCACAAGGAGGACACGAAAATTGGCATTAGTTGAAAAGATGGGAACGAGTTACTTTGCATTCTAGTGAATTTATGTAGGAACTTTGTCCGTTTGTAAATAGATTCTAGTTAACGCGTTTTGTACAGCTGTTCACAAAGATTTTTAAACAAATATTCTATTTTTGTATGAATAAACGTCGCTATTTAATGATACGAAGTATAAATAAATGTAATTTGAATATCTACATCCTGACATTTCCTTTTTACTGCCCGTTCATTTTATTTTGCTTGTTTACTATATAAAAATATTACTTTCATTATCTTGATTAATATGTAACATTTATTTATTTATACTGTATACGAATACTATTATTTCTCAGCATCACTTTTGCACTCACTTAACAAAGCTGTTTTTATAAGAAGGCAGTGCAGCCAAAAAAGATTAAAGACAAATTATTTATAGTACAAAATTAAATATCCAAAGAATACTTAAGATAATAATAATTGCAAAACAGTTATTAAAATGATAACAAAAGAAATTGACTCAGAAAGCGAAAATTAACGATAATTTTGTAATTTTCTGTTTATTGGAAAAAGTATCTCTTAAAATTCTAACCTCAACAAAATCGTTCGTGGTGAATAACAACAAAAACTAAAAATATAAAAAGATATAATTTTTTATCTACATACCTATCGTGTATATTATTTCCAGAAAATTATAAACAAGATAAAAGATAATCAGAGAATGAAAAGCAACAAAGTGCAAAAGTACAAAAAAANAAAAAAAAATAAAAAAAAAAAAAAAAAAAAAAAAAGGAAATGTAAAAATGAAGTACGGGTGAAAGTGAATGACTGAAGTAGGAGGGAAAGAAAAGACGCGAGAATAGGATAGGCTGGATCCCGATTAAAAGCCGGATCGCGGATTAAACTTCCTTTGGCAATGGTGCAGCTGTGAGCAGTAGCTGTGTGCTGTGTCGTGCACATTAATTTGTGCCGGACAAAAATTTAATTACGTGTGTTTCTTTGTTTTGAAGGGCCAGCAAAGGCGGCGGGGGCGATGCCAGGGGAGGGAAGACCCACAATTTCCGATGAGCTTACCTCTGGGAAACCCTGCAAACGCCAAACGTCGATACGCCCGGGAGCAGCCATCTTGGGGGGTTGTATACTTCTCTGCGACGTTCGAGCTAATGCGTTAAAGCAATTCCGGAATACTGGTGCAATTAGACGCTTCTCTTCTTCCTCTTCGACGTTTCAAAGATGCGTTCGAAGATACTTTTCTCCTCTTCCTATCCGCCATTTTATAACAATATTAACTGTCGTTAATATTCAGATCCTGGATATCCACAGTACTCCTAGAACACCTTTACACATTTATTTACTAAGAAATTTAAATGATAGAACTTCGATTAATGACAAGAAAGGATGTTTATTAAATTCATTCTTCGACAGATACGTCTTAAATGGCTGTAAGGATGAAATAAAAACACTGCTTACGTTTTCTCTGCGCTGTTTAATCAGAGAGAAAAAAAAAAAAAACTGACGACTATTTTTACCACAGTTGCAAGAGATAATTTGACTGCAACATCCACGGTTGGTGTCAAGTTTCGTATTTTGAGAAAGGGATGAAGGAAGAGACGCGAGGCGCAGACCGCGATCTAGCATCTGCCCATGGTAGCCGGCTAAGAAAACAAGGTAAGAATCACCAGGATGATTAGCGAGTGGAGCATGAGCCTCTGTCCCGTGTTCGTAACAGTTTCCTCGAGGATTAAAACCTTGTCGTCCACTTTCCAGACCGCCCCCCTTGTCTGTTCCTCGTCGACGAAATAGCCGATTAAATTACATATGGCGCGTGCCAGGCAGCCGCCACCGTCACCGCATACGCCAAAGATCTTTGCTCGAATAAAGAACGTAATAAGCCAGTATCTGATCGCTATCTTGTCATCCGATGGGATTTTCAACGAGGAAAACGATGGCCATGTTTGCAAATCTTCTGCGGGAGGATATCCTGAAAAAAAGGATTAAAACGTAAGCGAATTGCAAGATCCAGCTCCAATTGTCGATATAATTCTCACATTATCGAAATTATTTTGATCTTTGCTTTTGAAAGCTGAACATCTTTGTACATCTTTCACGTTCTAGTTTTTCCGAAATTTTACACTTCACTCATCTCATAATTCTAGTTCTCGTGCGTCTATTCATTCATCGATAGTTTTTTTTAATTGAATCAACGACAGATTGTTTGTGACTTTCAAGATGAAACTTGCGCGTTGAAGACGATCTTCATCAGCAATTATACGACATCTGGAAGCTGCCCAAGCCGCAAAAGGTGGTTCACCGCAAATGTAATTAAGCAGCCGTGACGTATTTAGTAACATCTCGATCGTTCAAAGCTCGGTTTATCCTAGCGGTGGAGATTATCCGATGCGCAATCACTTTAGCGAAGGGAGATGGGTACCAGTGGGAGGAACTTTTGATCGTGAACAATACCGTCACTGTCATCTCATCACGAGGGTTAATCATTCAACTTTGAATCGGCGGCGATGAACACGTTTCCTGCTCGTATATTGCCTCGTATACTGCCGGCCTGACGTTATCTGACGAGAGTCTGGAGATTTGCTGCGCGATTTGTTACGTGATAGCACGAAACTAGGTCTAAACGTTCAACTGTAAATTAGTAGTCGTGTATATAATTTCGGTTTGCAACATTTTCAAAATGTCGGATGCTGAAGAAGAGTTTGTATTTTACTATCGCAGAGTAATCTTCAGGCATCTAATGAATCTAATGAAATTAATAGAACCAAATTGTAACTCAATTGGTTCAAATTAAAATTGAATTAGTTGAATTAAATTGTTAACAATATATAAATAGATAATGCAAAAATATATGAGGATTCTCCTCATTTTTATATTATATTTATTTCACTGGTTCTACTATATAAATTATTAGTAATAAAATTGGTAAATATCTCTCTACATACTGTGATGGGTGTTTGTCGAAAGTATTTAAGAAACAGGCATTCATCAAATAAGTGATGTTCATCGATGCAGCCCGGCTCGCGTGGTCATCTAACATGCGGATGTGCATACGTACGTACGATAAGTACGTGTTTGCTCCTCTCGATATTGCCGGTAGAATGATCGCGGCAATGTAATCGCCTGTTTGATTTCAGGTGCGAGTAAACACAGGTGTGGCTAGCCGCGTTGCTCCCTCGAACATAGGGTAGGAAGACTGATTCTGGTTGCCATAGATGCTATCTCTATCTCTGCCTTTGAATCGATGATTCGAGATTGGTAAATTGAGCGTGAATGTTTGATGCAAATTTTGTGGCTGCGTAATTCTTCTCAAGCATCAGCAGCTGGTTTCGATTCGATGAAATTTGGATTCTGTGTGACAATATAACGATATGATAAAATAACGTTGCTCAGTATTATTTTGTCTTAATTTTTTTAATGGTAGCGTGTGCAATATTTTCAATTTTACTAAAGGTATTAAAATTGTTTGTAACATCTCAGACACCTCCAAACATCGTTCACGATTCTCGCTAATACCCCATTGGTAATCGCGATTCATTCTGCCAGGTCTAACCGGCGTACGAAGATTGCCATGACTCAAGGAACTGCTCAAGCTAACGTTGAAAACGTTATAGTTCCGTGGAATCGCGCGTTGCCATCGAAAGACAGAGGGCGGAGTCCGGTTTTCTACGGGGTCCTGCGTAAATACCATGGGTCCAATCGGTTGGAAGTGTAAGCCAATACCCAGGGTATACACTCGGCGTACTGCGAGCTCTTCTATGCGACCCTTCTCATCCTTCTTGCACCCAGCTTTTTTCTTTCTCACTTTCTCCTCTTCACTTTCATCGTGTCCACGTTGGCTTTTCTGTCTTTATACCTTTTTTAATTATACAAATTTTCTTCTCGTGCAGTCGTCAGAACTGTAGCCGTTTATATGAATTTAACGGGGGAGAAATGGTAAGCTTGGTAACTTTGAACTCCTAACAATCTGTTCTCCGTTTCATCACGTTATTATTATTGCAATTCTAATCGTTTCAATCGCTATGTAGAAACGAGGAGATGATAGAACACGATCCTTGGATATTCGATGGTTCACGTTGGTGACACACGGTAGACGCGGTAGAGAACGGTGCCGTGCGGTTGACTTCCTGTGTCCACGTCCTCTTCCTGTGTCCACGTCGGAACTACAGTCAGTCAGGTGTCCGGCCTGACGGTCGCGATTATGTCGAGACATTCGATAGTCGGATGCGCCTGGCCTCGTGAGAGACATTTTTCAGCCAATTCGCATTTTTTCCAATTCTGATCACCTTCCACCTTCCACGGCTGACTGCTCTTTTCCTTCAATCCGGAAGTGCGGTTCCAGCATCGCGTTCTTCGCGCTCGTCAAAGAAGAAACGAGTACTCACACTTTTCTACTACTCTTTCTATCTTATGTTTCAGACTTACACTCCGTTATTTGAGGAGTCTAGCTGAAGAAGAAAAACCGGATCGAATTGTCAATCTACGAATACGAAAACTAATACGAGTACTATCTGAATGTTATTTTCATTTTAAATTTTTCTATTCGAATTTCCATCTCTAGTGACACGGACGACGAAGTGTCACTATTTCTCAAAGCTTGACGTACTTCTTTGCCGAGAACTTTTGTCATAAACAGCTGTCCGTAACAATTTAACAACGATATACAAGGCTTCGTATTTAAACACGATCTTAACACTGCTATCCAGTTACATGAATTTAATGTACAAATATTTGCACTACTAAACGCATACACGTAATTAAACCACAGGTTTCACACTGACGCTATCCCCGATCGGTAAGTAAAGCCTGCTGAACTTCTCGCAAGAATAGGGCAACAATCTCAACGAAGCGCACAAAGCAAGAAACCTTGTAAAAGACCTTTGCGAAAAAAAAAAATTTCTAGTTGAACGATGAGTATTGAGCTTGCTCGGGAGACAAATTCTTTTTTAAAAATGAAACGTACGAAAAGATTCCCAGATTAGAAAAACAGACAAAAGAAAGCCGCAAGTGTTGGCAAACAACTGACAAACCAACTCGAGCGACAGTGTTTCTAAAAGTATGTATTAGAGAATTAAAGTGCCATAGAGCACTAACTTGCCCAGAATTTACAGATTTCTATCCTGTCTGCAATTATTCTGGAGCAGTGTTCCCACTCTGTCGACGGAGGAACGATTTGCCAAGGTGGCGGCGGTCAAAAAGGGTGGCTCGCAAGTGGAATAGGTAGCATCGGAGTGTTTCGCAGCCGGGCTCACCGTTCACTGGTCAATAATCCACGAAAGGGAAGGCATTACAAGCCAGTGATCTCGAGGGTATCGGGACCACTCGTCTGCGAGGCAGGACCACCGTGATCGGCGTGGTAATGGTATCTGAAGAAAATAATATCCTACTTCCCCGTCCCGCCCTGGCAACGGGGATATCGATGTAGCAGAGACGAACCAGGCTCGAAGGAGTCCCCCGATCACCGATCACCGATCGCCGAATGAACGATTAATAGGTATCCCGTGTCGTCGGCCAACTCGTGTACTCCAACGTCTTGCGTTTTACACGCCTGTGGACATGGATATCGTTCAAACTGTTCCTCGTTGAGTCCTCATGAGCAGTTTGCTCGTTTCCAGATCAGACTTTCGTGTTTTTCTTGTTTGTTGCAACACGTACCACGATTCTCTCTTCTTCCAGTGTTCTCCCAGTGAATAGTGTGCAAATGAAATCGTCAAATAGCCATATGTATTGGAACGCTTGTCAATGTATCTCGGTACAAATTTTATATAGCTTTCATCATGTACGCTTTATAACATAAGACACTAGATAAAGTGAAATTTGATGGTGTTTTCCGACAAGTGTAGTTTAAACAAGTATCCCTACGCTTATAGCCAGCGATATACGAGAACGACTCATTAGCATATATTATAAGCACTGGAAATTCGATCAGCAGTAAAAATGTATTAATTCCAATAACTACAACATCGATAAAGTCTCGATAGGTAAAGATTACCGAATGCAAAAAACACGTCGGTTCGCATTTGACCGCGGGCAAAGTTGAAAAGTCCTGCAAATCTCCTTAGCAAACACCTTGCCGTGGAAGTATGGACGGAAGGTTAACGTTGTTCGGGGGTAGGGGTAGAGGAAGAGGAAGATGGTACGTACACGGAACGAAGTCAGACGTGGTGGAGGAAAAAAGAGAGCGACGAAAAGGCCGGCCTATGGTGGAGTGGGGTCGAAGTAGCAGCGAGTGTGTGTAAGGGGTGAGAGTGGGTGATAGTAGGTGGTAGATCCCTAGTTAGCCAAGACACATTGACAAGCCATCGTGCATGGCAGCAGCACGCGATGTCATCCCTCAAAACTTCTTCCTCCTCGGCTTCTTCGTTTTTATTACCCGAAGATTGACATCGGCTGCAACGATTTCGATAAACTTTAATACAACGTCAAAGACGAGATTTCAGTGTAATTCAACAACTCAACACACGACTCAGCTTCGTGATTTCGCTTGTCAACTTTCCTCTGGATTCCTTTGGATGTTCCGAGTGTGTTTCACAGCAAAAGAAGAAGAACAGTGTACGTAGTGCAATTATGTCGCCTCTGTGCTTCAAGATCAGACTGAAAACTCAATCACAGAGGGTGAATAGTGATTAAAGAGATTTTATATAATTCTGGATTGGGATAGGGCAGACTTCAGAAATGTCTGAGAGAAGAATAAAAAGTCTGTACAAGAACAGAAAGAAGAACGTGGGATAACTTTTAACGAACTATGTGACGATGTTTCGTGTTTGTTCAATGTTCGGTGTGGATCGTGCAAAAGCAACGCCTTGGACAATTAAACTTTAAAAATTTCAATGTGAAGCGAAGTCTTTAATTCCTATATTTCGATAGAATAAATACTAGATACCTGTTACGTTTCGTAAACGTCGAGGAAGAGAAAGGTAGAAGGACAAGTTTCAAAGTGAAGAGAGCAGAGAATTACTTTCATGTGCAAAGAAACTCGACGAAACGCGAAATTTGAAATAGGTGATGATCATTCAAGCTGTCGAATATGGAGAACCGAATCACGTGGGAAGATGCACATGGTTTTCAGGCTATGAATGAAAATATCTGGCAGATTTTCTGCAGAAGCCTTTAGAGGAGACCGGCAGGTCTTCCAAGCCATAAAGGTACTTCTATACGCTCGGTCCATATGCACGTGCATTTTCCTTTCAGCCATTCATAAAAAGTCATTCATGAAATTCACTGATTTTTTTTTTTTTTATTTATGTCGTCGCGTTTTTCGAACAATATTACACAACTGATAAATGAAGTGACGGAACTTCTTAAATAACTTCGCAGACGGTCCGAGAAACATGATTTGACATCGGACGAACCCTTAAAACGGATAAAAATCATTTACAATAATCCATTGTAATTGTCGCAGTGAAACAAATAGTTAGTAATAATTAAATCCTTTCCTTAAACTATATTTAAACGAACTTATACATTTAAAAATATCATTCTCTAAAAAAGTACGCTCATTTTCTTAATACATAGCTTTTGAAATACTGAGCCTCTTGAAAATACTTCTTTCTCTCGCTTGTAATTTTTTCCAACACTAAGCATTCAAGCAACACTTAACATTCTCTAACGTCTAAAAGAAAGAAATCTTCTTATAAACATGCTTTTTAAAAATACTCAAATTACACCACTACGCATTAACATATTCCAACATCTTACCATCTAAGAGCCAACGAAAGAGTTAGTTGAACTGAAAATCATTCACCACTCTATAAATCCTCAAATAGTGTCATCTCGAGGAAACTAAATCAAAATTTCACAAAATATTGTGAAACGAAAGAAAGAGAACAACGAAATAAGGAACGAAGCCGCCGAGGGCACGATAGACCGATGATTAACAGAACAATGCAAAAATATTGAAAATTTATTAAAAGAAAAAAAAAAGAACATTTTCAATCGACATTATAATTAAGAAAATGCCGACGGCGGCGGCGGCGGCGGCGGTGGAAATATCGCGAAAAATATTGATAAAGAAATCGGTCATACTCACGGAGCAATGTGCGGTTGCTAGGGAGACCAGAGGGGCTGGACCACATCTCTACAGAGAGGAGGCAATCCGTCCGTGTATTTTGTAGGAGAGGCGGGGGAAGGGGGTGTCTCTAAGGGCGGCTGCGACCAGAAATTTCGCAGAGATGGAGTTTCTGCAGAATCATCACACGGTGAACACCTCCGAACCGCCGTACACCCTTGGCACAGGTGAGCCACAATATTCCTGGTTGCAAAAGAATTTTGGTTATCATATGTATCGTGACACGAGACTTAAGACATCAAGGTACATCAAATGAAAAGATTTATTTTATTCTTGCCATTGAAAGACAAATATTTTAGATGTATCTAAGCAAAGTGAATTTAGAGGCATTCCTCCATCATTATTCTTTATTCTTGTTTATGTCACCAGGAGTCTGTCTTCTGTGTTTTCTCCATCAAATTCTTACATTTACATTTAGGATAGCGTCTTGGAATTGAAGATGGAATTGGATGCTCCCCCTTTTGACTTTCTTTCATATTTCTTAGACAACCTCTTACTACGTTAGATACCGTTACTCTGAATTTTATTTACTAGTTTTTTAACTCGTCATTTCATTCGACATAACCGTTCCCATGTCCCTTCGATTCGCAGGTTCGGTAGGAAGTATCGAGGCCACCATACCTTCCGGCCTATGCACCGGGCCTCTAGGTGTCCTATCCAGCGAAGACACCTTAACAGATAATCAAAACGAAGAGACACTGGGTGCTCTACAGGGCACTCTTCGTCTCCAGGATCTGCAAAATTCTCCGGAAGACATTGGTGGCGATCAAACGCAACAGATCCAAAATTCTGGGCAAAACCAAGTGGTCAGCGAGTTTGGGGCAAGTTTCTGGGTCGACGACATGGCTGGCTTTCCATTGCCACCGCTGGACTTGGATCCTTTACCACCTGGTCTCTTCAGTCCATGCTCGGGGACCTACAAGTGAGTCGCAGAAAATGTCTCTTCGTTTTACTTTAGTTTTTGGCTTGGAATTTAGGACTTCTTTTTAGAATTCAATCATTTCTGTTTCCTCGGTGAATATTTTGGTGAATAGAAGAATAAATATAGAATAACAATAGAAATATATTAAGGAGATTCTGGTATTTCTAAGTTCAAACTTGTTGCATTTTTTAAGTCATTTCAATCAATCGTTATTAATTCACGCGTAAAGTTTAAAGATACCTAATTACCTAATTTTTTGTAAAAATTGTAAAATACCTCTCAATGTATGGAATATATTATTAAACATTAGTGTTAATCTATCCAATTACTTTATAAAACTTTTGACAAACCGTTCAAACAATGTGATGAGTTTTGGGTCTGATTAATGTTAGACGTTTCTACTTGAAACCGTATCGCTGCACATGACACCGAAAAGTTTCATTAACAGAAGCAAAATTTATTTCTCTTCTATTTATATTCTAAATTATAAAAACCAGTATAAATACTAATTCTTTTAACATTGTAGATTATCTCAGGCACAGTTTTTTTATCAACTTTTCGTTGATGCATGAAATCATAATATATTTCCATGATTCCAACATGATTCCAATAAAGAGCCGAATTTATAACAATGTTTCTTTCTCACTTTTATTTAAAACATGTTTCTTTCTCACTTTTATTTAAAAAGTTGCGATTGCTCTGCTCAATAAAACGATACTTTTTAAGACGAGAAACAGCGAAAGGAAGAGGCACGTAGCTTAAAAACGACTGTGACGCTGTATTCGATGTACCTTGTAATTTTTAAGTGTCCTTGCAGTTGGGGTTGCACCAGAGGAGAATGCGCGCCAAGAACGAGCAATACGAACGGGGAAGGTGTCGCAGACGTATTACTATCGTTGAAACATGCTGTGGTCCATCCCGGAAGTCCTACCGGTGGATACTACTCCACAGGAGGATCCAGTCATCATTATTCCCAGGATTACACACAAAATCTTGGCCCACCTGTACCACCTACGCATTACGCATCCACACCAGCCATGTCTGTGAACGTTTCCATGAACATGACCATGAACATGAACATGCACTCTGGGTGAGTATCATTTCAAATTATATTAATTTTTTTTTTTTTTTTTTTTTTATTCCTCAACTTATCGAAAGAAAATAACGATAGAAAATACTTGAATTTGTGGAATTTAATTAAACGTTCAATTTGCGAACAATTTCTAATTCACCCGTTCCTCATTACATAGTTATAAGTTTCATTCTCAAAGACATGCAACATCAATTCCTGTTTGATCTCCAAAGTTCTTGAGAGAGCGAGCTTTAAAATTCCAGTGATTTTTATCAGTATCTAGAAATACAGAGATGAATAACAACATTTTCTGAACGTTTCTCGCGGTGCAACTGTTTGCTAAAAATCGACACTTTATTGGAAGCCATACGAATTGTAAGGCGAATCGATGCTTTATATGTTCCCTGGTTCTATTGCGAAAATAGAAAGAGATGAAAATTCATCTTAGTCACGTACGTAACATTTTCATATTCATGGTATAACTATATTTTTCTTTCACCACGTAAAGATTTCTCAAGAAACCATGTTTTCATTTTACGAGTAAAAGAAATAGAAGGAATAAAAACGGTACTCTACTGTCCTAATTAAATATTTCATTTATACAATATTACGCAGTTCGTGTTATTACCTAAATTCCTACATAACAAGAATGCAGTACCTTAATTACCTTGTTTTAGGTGGAAAAAGATCACTTACCAAGCAACCGATTATTTCCAATAATTACTAATAATTTTTCGAAAATAATTATAAAATATTTGATCTTGCCATTTCGAGACATATTCAGGCAAAGCAACTCGTTTAATGTTTCTGAAGAAGAAATTTTGAAAGCGAGACACAGCCTCTCACCATTTTGGTCGGGAAAGAGGGTGCGCATCTAAGAGGGTGTAAAAGCGAAGTTATTCAGAGGTTCATGGTTGTATGCGTAGGTACGAGCAAAGCTATTCGTCAGCGTGGGGCGTGGAACCCCTGTTAAGTCCCGCCCAGCAATATAATCCCGTGGAGCAGCAGGCAAGGGTGAATCAACCCCCGGCCAATAGCCTGATCGGCACCAGTACCCATCCTCATTCTCATCCCTCAACGCACGGCCATTCCAGGCTGCAATTGTCCAGTGAGCATGCTCTGTGTGTAGGCGCCACTGGGAACCCAGTCACACCCGACGACAATGGAAGACCTAACCTTTGCAGAATTTGCGGCAAGTCGTATGCGCGACCCAGCACTCTCAAAACGCATCTTAGAACGCACTCTGGAGAGAAACCGTTTAGGTTAGTAGTGTGACCGCTTCGCTTATCGTTCGATAAAATTCGATCGATAACAGTTAATCGTTTTAGTCCATTTAATGACTTACAGTGTGAATTAGAATCCTGTTGGAACATCTCGGGAGAAAAGAAATTGAACTGAAATATATATAATAAGACGTAATGGATATTAGAGATCTTACTTGTGATTTTATAGAAATTTATCATTAATCATTACGTTCGCATTAAATACTGCCATTTGTATTGTAATTTCATCGATGGATCGTCATGGATAAGAACAATTTAGATTCGGTAAATGTTACAGTGGAAAGGATCTGAAAGTGAATAATGTTATTACTTTGTTGCAGGGTTAATGGGATTCATGTAAAAGTTCAAGTAAATGTGATAATTACATACATACTTCCAAGTCTTGATAAAAAGTTTATTCTAATCAATGTTATCAAAAATACTTTGAACCATAAATACTCGCTTTGATTTGTTTGAACAGTGTTTGCGAGGGTGTCATTCCCATCACTACTTTAGGTTAGGTTCGTAACGTCGATGATATTAGAATCAAATCTTCAAAAATGATGCATACTTAATGCGGGATTAATATCTTTTTTTTTTCTTTTTCTTTGTTTCAGTTACAGATACAATTTCTTCACAAATTCTTTTAACAAAATACTTACATTCATTTTTTCCTACAAGTCGGTTTGCGCAGTTGCAGTACTTAAATTTTAAACGAAACGAAGGAATTACGAACTAATATAAATTTATTTACCACTATCATTGATACGTAACGATACTAACTAGCATCTCCGTATATGAAAAATAAAAAAATTTTTTTTCTTTCTATTGTAATAAATTTTGCATTTGAACATGGCGTCGCAACGACGAAACAGTCGTTCGAACGATATATATGAATATAACGGATCGAAATATCGAAATATCGATCTATTCACGAAACTGTAGAATTCAATTTTCTTCTTT
Source organism: Lepidotrigona ventralis hoosana (assembly GCA_002806875.1). Classification (NCBI taxonomy): domain Eukaryota; kingdom Metazoa; phylum Arthropoda; class Insecta; order Hymenoptera; family Apidae; genus Lepidotrigona; species Lepidotrigona ventralis. Next base: position 26,785 of record NIPQ01093072.1, read on the forward strand.
TGTGCGATAATTTTTGTTATTATGTTTCATATTTACAAAATGTCTGAAGATTTACATGTTGTTTAGATGTCACGCGTGTTCAAAGGCATTCAGTCAAGCTGCGAATTTAACTGCCCACGCAAGAACTCATTCTGGAGAAAAACCATTTCGATGTCCAGTGTGTGATCGAAGATTTTCACAAAGCAGTTCCGTAACTACACATATGAGAACGCATTCAGGAGAACGTCCGTATAGGTGTGTTCTATCTCATTGTATTATGGATTATTTACTCTACATATGCCACTTGAACCGGTATATGTATAGAATATTTATCTCTCGTTGCTTGGAAGTATTTGTATTCTGGTTGCATGCAAAAAACGTATAAAATTCTTTAACGGCACTACCTACTTATACAAAATTATCAATTCTTTCTAAATTTATATAAATCACTTCCAGGTCAACGATTGTCAACGTGACGTCAATCACGTCAAACAGCACGTCAAATAGATTTTCAGTATTGGATTCTGCGAGTTCGATTGATCGATTTACCTGGCAACCCTTTTCATTTCAGATGTCGATTCTGCAAAAAAGCATTCTCGGACAGTTCTACGTTAACCAAACATCTTCGTATTCACTCGGGCGAGAAACCATACCAGTGTAAGCTGTGCTTGCTGAGGTTTAGTCAAAGCGGTAATCTCAACAGGCATATGAGAGTCCATGGCGGCTCTCTAACGTGACACAGCTCAATATCGATTATCGATAACAATCGTGTTTTACCGCGATGTTGTCGAATACCTGTGATTCAACTTGGTTCGAGCTTACCGGCGAAAATGTAAAATAAACTGCGACAGTGTTAAATACTCTCAATAGAGTTCTGCTTTCTCTGACTGACTCAAATTTGCAAAGCGTTCTCGTGCGAACACCTGGTCATTTAAGGGCTTACATTTGGATATTTTTTTAAACGATACACAGACAAGTAATAATCACAATATGTGTTATATATTTGGCATTAGGAACTCNATAAAAATAAAAATATATATATTACGGCGTCATTTTTATATCCTTAAACGGCACATTAAAACGGGGAAAATAAAAAAAAAAAAAAAAAAAAAAAAAATGAAACACCGTCATAATATTTTAGAAAATATACACCCGCGAAAAGTTTCCTGATCGTTCGTTTGTACGTTCGCGAATTGTTTACAAATAGGTCAGGATAGGTTAACAGGGTATCGCAGATTTAGACCTACAGCATCCACCACAGCACCGTTGATTATTGTACAAATATTGTATTTATTATAATTATTATTAATTATAATATTAATGTTGCTGTTTTCACCATCTTCAATTTTCATTATGTGGCTTTTTCTTTGTCAGTTTGCTTCTTTTTTGTAATTGTACGAAGGTGTTTTGGCGCCATTTCCATAAAAANCACGGGGGTTTGGCCCCAATAAAAAAAAAAAAAAAAAAAAAAAAAAAAAAGAAGAAAAAAGAATGATCTCTCTATATATAATATGTATATAATATATACATACACATATATATTATATATATATAATATATATAATATTCGTATGAGAACAATTAATTGAAAACGATGTATGAATATGTGAGTTTCTTTTTTGTTTGTAATCCCACAGCATCAGGACCCACATACTTTCTCATAGAAAGAAGGGGGGGGAAAAGGAGGCTTCATGCTCGCCGGCTAGATGGTAATTAAGTGCGTAGATATTGGTTCATGAATCCTCGCATTAATTTACCTCTCTTCACAATTAAAACTATATAAAAACAACTCTCTCTTCTTCATTTTGAGTAGTGTCTCCTATTCATTCGTCAAAATTCTCTCACTCACTCTCTCGTTCTCTCGTCATATATATAATGATGTATTTATAAGTAATAATATTCTTGGAGGGGAGAAAAAAAGAAAAGGGGGAAAAAAAAAAAAGGAAAGAAAGAAAACGTATGTATAATATTTCTACGTTATGTACTGGTACGACTTGTTGCAGAGACGAGCTGATCCCCCATTCTTCTATATTGGAGTGCTCTAAATAAGCATGCAGCTTTTCGGGATCACCTCGCCACGCGACAAACGTATCATGTGTAGCCTGTACGTAGCGTATCTCTATTTAAAACTGTATAATGTCATCTCTGTCACACTGTGTGTGTCCTCTGTGATGCTTTATGTTTTCATTTCTTCTTTCTCTCTCGCTCTCTCTCTCTCTCTCTCTCTCTCTCTTTTTCTCTGTCGCTCGCTCGTTCGCTCTCTCACTCCTACATCGTCTCATATTTATCAATCAAAGGTTGTTCGGTAATCTCTACAACAGTTGGAATGGTTCGTCATTC
>NIPQ01093073.1:3314-13759 GCA_002806875.1 Lepidotrigona ventralis hoosana
TTTTTTTTTTTTTTTTTTTTTTTTTTTTTTTTTTAACTACATTCGTGCTGACTCGCGGCATTAACGAGAAAAGAAATACGTACGTTGCCGAATATATGTACACCGTGGCATAAATATCTGAGGAGGTTGGTTGAAAAATAAAATTCCATCAAGGATAGAGGAAAGAAAGGAACGAGATAATAATCGAAATGTGTAGATTAGGTTTCTCATGCGAGGAAAGAGAGGCAAACCGAGCGCTGTTGGTGTATGCATGGCACAGTGTTGACAAGTATTTTCTATCAATTGCAACGAATTTTGAAGAATGCGAAACACACGTGAAAGAACAACGTTCGGGATAAAGTTAAATTTAATCTATTTTTATATATTAAAAATGAATATACCTATATAAGTAAATACATATATATAGATATATAATACGTATATACGATTATAAAATCTATCGTGTGTGTGTGTGTGTGTGTGTTCACGGAGGTAAACGAAAATTGTAAGAGGAAAGGTTAATAACCGAAATATATATATATATGAGTTGTAACTAAAAAAGGTATAGGAATCAATTAATATATTTTCGTTGTTACTCGGACTTGGACTACGTTCCGTTCTTTTTGTAGATATAAAACGATAGGCTAATCTTATTTTTGCTCACTCTTTCCCTTTCGCATTTACAAAAAAAACGAAAAAAAAAAATGTAATAAAAAAAAGTATGAAATAATTAAATCAATGCGTTTCTTTTCACTCTCATTTCATTTACACTTCATCGCATTTTATGGGGCAGCTGTCGAATAACGGAGAGAACGGTGAACGAATATTATAAGATTCGATTCAGGTACTTGTATAATAACGCGTAAAACTAGAAAGGAAAAGATCAAGAGAAAAAAAAGTTTCCAGGTGTGTGTGTGTGTGTGTGTGTATGTGTGTGTTTCTTTTTTTTATTTCTTCAACACTGTCATACTGTGCCATACATATGCGTTTGTTTGGTGTACGATGGTTCAGTAAAAAGATTTAAAATTACAAATATCCCGATTCTTTTCGTTTTGTATCACGCTCGCGCTGATCGTTGAAATACATTACACTTTCAGATCATTCCTACATTACGAATAATATAAACGTCGAGTGAAATTCTTCAACTTAAATAATACAACAGCGACGTGGCCAATCCAAGAAATGAAAGATTTTGAATTTAGATTTAATTCTCTATAAGTAATTTGCTGAAGAAACTAACTTTATATGTGCGAATCTTCGTCCCCCCCCCTTCTCCCCACGTTTTTGTTTCACTCTGACAATCGACGCGTGTACAAAACAATATCGATATAAGAGATCAAGAGTGTAAAACATCCTCCGAATCATTCAAACATACACATGCAACGATAGTATACGTAAGAGCAGTCCGTTATTCGACGGGCAGATCGATCGATGCAGGAAAACAGACAGTGCCAAAGAGAGACTGATTGTGAGTTAAAAGACACTTTCAAGCATGGGAGATATCTTAAAAAAAAAAATTCAAGTGCAACTTAAGTAGAAAAAAAAAAAAAACGATGCAATATAAACGCCCTTGTAATTGTGGTGCTGGCATTTGTCACACGAGAGTCGATATACTCTCGACGAACTATCTAATTATCTAACTTAACTTCGATAGCTTGAGACGAAGTATCAGAGGAGAACGAGACCATAATACAGACTTAATCCTATAATCTTCGTTCCTTCGTGTAATCGTGTAAAGCGTTTGAACGAACGACGAGACTGTCGGGACGAATGAACTGGCGTTTGTACAGAGAGTTAACTCGTATTTGCTCGAATGGAAGTGCTCTTAATAATGCATTTGATAATTCGTGAAAACGATTAGTTACTTGTAGCTGCTCCGTTGATCGCTTTCATTGTCAGAGCTTCGAAGGCACAGCGAACTCGTTGAAAATTTCTTGTTCTCATCGTTGCTCCGACTTTTTTTTTCTTCTTTCTTTCTTTCTTTCATATTCTTCACGTTACACGTGATTCGATTTCTGGAAAATCTGTCTGACGATAAATTCACTCCTGACTCGCGTGCGATTTCTAAACGCGAGTTTTCTAAGATCGCGCGATCGATTCACGTCTTTGAGGTCAATCAAAATTACAGGCATTTTCTTTCTGTTTCTTCTTTTTTCTTCTTCTTCTTCTTCTTCTTCTTCGCTTTTGCTCGTTGACCATCTTAATCGCCTTTAGATATTGTCTTTAGATTTTATCCGAGTTCGAGGACTTCCCTTTCATTGCGTTTCAATTCGTCCGCGAGCGAGCATAGTGCCTTCTTTTCATTCCGTTACGAGCCACTCTCTAATCTCGGTGTTATCGGATAAATCGTGTTCGCCTGTCCTATCCATATTCGTAGCAGTTTCTACGAAGTTTCACGCGCGTGAAAAGAGCACGCGGATACGTGTCTCTGTCTGTTCCCCCTATTTCGGTTCGTTTCTCGAATGATCTCTCAGAACGACAGAGTAATCACATTTCGGATCGTTGAACCGGTGGGAGATTGCGATTCAGTGATTCATGCTTTTATCGCTGATCCTCGAAATCATATACGTAGTGTCTTATATTTAACGCGAAATGAGAGAAGAATAGAGAAGTGAAACTTTGGCTCTCGTGAATCAAAGTTTTTCGACCGTTGTGTAAATTCTACCAATTACGTTGACTGCTCCAACTTTTTAGTTTCTCTCTCTCTCTCTCTCTCTCTCTCTTTTTAATTTTTTTTTTATTTGTTCAGAGCATAAGAATGAAAGAGAAAAAAGAAAGCAGAAAATCCAAGTGCCAATTTTAGCAAAGCGAGAGTAAATGACTATACATATATACATATATGTATACTATATATATATAATACACAAAAAAAAAAAAATATATATATATATACAATATATTTAGCATAATTTTACGTGCATTATTTCTTACGTAGACGATAGTAATACGTATGATAAATGCTGATAAAGGAGGGAAAAACTCGAACATCTCAAACGAATAAACCTGAGACGAGTTTCAATTTAAAATTCATTGTAGGATAAAGAGAATCGTTTTCTCCCCTCCTCCTCCTTATTCACGTAAGAAAACGTATCATTATCGAGACAACGTACACTTAGGTAAATTGAAAAAAGAAAGAAAAAAGAGAATTATCGTGTCTTAAGCGAGGAAGTTGCGTTAAAAAAAAAGGAAAAAAAAGAAGAAGAACAAGGAGAGAAAATGTGAGACGGTATGCCGCGCGTAGATGTTACAAAAAATTGAATCCCTGTCATTATTTATCGATATTTTTCTCCTTTTCTCTATCTGAATGTCGGAAATGTTGAACGTTTAGAGGAATCTGCCGAGCTCTGTCACAATTCTACGGCACTTTGAACGTTCCTCGAACGTGGTCTTCGTGAACGAGGTTTCTTCCACTTTCGATCATTCTTCTCGCGAAGGGCTTCGAAACTTGTCGGTGTTCCCGCTAATAGGAAATTCCTCGTTATATATATATCGTGTCGAGCGAAATTGAAAAACTTCCGAACAATTCGCGGGGGAAGAAAGTTCTCCACAGTCTGTGAACGATCGGCTACGTTTATTTGTCAACGCTTGTGCACGCGAGAGTGTTACTCGAGTGGTAAATTCGAGTACGAGACATCATTCAACGTTCGTTCGAGATTTCTCCGATTCGGATGAAACAGAAGAAGAAGATTTAAAATATATATATATATATATATATTGCGTGCTGTCGGAAGTTCATCTCGGCTAAATTTTGTTTGTCAGAAGGTTTTGATCGATCGTTGTTACTTCTCTTCGATTAAATTTCCAACGAGACAGATTGTTCAGTTTTTTTCTTTCTCTCTCTCTCTCTCTTTTCTTTTCTTTTCTTTTCTTCCACTCTGAGTCTTCACTGCCTGTTCAAGTCTTCGGCCGTCCCTGCAGAAAAACAGAAAAATGTCTCGTTACGTAACGTCCCATCGTAATCGTTTCGCAACACCACTTTGGAATCACTTCGTTACGATGCTTCGTTCAACAGGTGATTTTTTTCCCTCAGGAAACGTCCATTGGAAAGTTTTTTAGACGACACGCTGCGTCAAATTCCAGCGAGGAATCTTTTCCTCCGATGTTCTCCAGCCGAAAAGTGAACTTATTTATTATACGAATCATCGAATTTTTAATCCAATTTGAAAAATACGCTGTACTTAGCAATAGATTTACGCAGTCATTTAAGTTCGTCGTTGCAATGACTTAAACGTTTGTTAGGCGACGCACGTTATGTTCGTAGATCGAGTGGTATTTGGTCGTTACACTTACGATATAAAGAAAAAAAAAACAAACAAATACGATTGTAATATTCGTAGAACACTCGGTTACTAATTTTCCACGCTTTTTTAATTCTTTAAGTCTCGCGAGAATTCCAATTAAAAGACGGAGACATCATACTTATTAATAGTCGTCTGGATTTGAATCCAGTTTCTACCATCCGTCGTTTTAATACCTGCACACGCGAAAAGTGATCTCTCGTCTCTCTCTCTCTCTCTCTCTCGTTAAAACGCGTGAATATAATTTTTCCGGGAACGCCGAGCCAAAGGAGATCGCCTGTTTATAGATTAGGAGTACCATGAATCGTTCCCGGTTCCCGCTTTATTTTTAAACGATTCAATTCGGCGTAAGTTGGGAAACGTTTTCTCTGTATACGCGACACATCGGATCCGTGTCAATACGAACAAAGTGCATTAAGTAGTTAATTAATCGATGTATAGATCGCGTGACCAGTTCGCGTACGTGTAGATCGCCGGCAGCAAAGGGATTTTCTTAATCACGTTCTCTTCTTTTCTTTTCTTCCTCGCGCCACACCTTCTATCTGCGCGAAACTACACGTATGTACGTACACACACACACACACACACACGTGCGCGTAATTTATCGCAATGACATCGGTGTTTCTCGCCGAAACACGATCTCTCAAATCCTTACACGGCGAACGGCTCTTGTTTAATAAGAAATACGTGCATACGTATACAACATTCGCGTACAACGAACGAGATTTCCCAACGTTTGCGCTTCTCCGAGGGAGAGAATACTTCCAACCTGAGTGCCTCGCGAATTAGGTTCGTTCATCGTTAACAATTATTTGTTAAAATCTATCTGTCTGTCGTCGTTCGTCAACAGATGAGGAGGAATGATCTGCTTTTTTTAGTTATGGTCGTTTTTCTTCCCTGCTGGCGTGGCAGATCACGAGCGAGTTATCGCGGACGAGCGTCAATACAATAGTAGTGGTTTTGTTAATTAGACCACTGTTGTCGGCGCTAACTTTCGAGGAAGAGACTCTCCGGGCAAAATGAAATACAACTGAAATACGTACGTCTTAGGAACTGACTTCGAAACGAAAGATATTCCAAACGAGAGATTCGGCCGGACAAGAATTCTAACCCGTGGCGAATTAGCGAAGTATTATTGACTATTGTAATACCGTGTCTGTCGTACATCGCGTAGTACTCTATTCTTTGATCTGTGATAGGTTAGAACCTTCGTAGTAACTTTTTTGTAGGCTGCGTACAGATTTCATTCGCTGTGTGTCTCTCACAGCCCCCGAATACCTGTTTCGCCCGCAACAACGATGGAATGCGCGCCCATCATTCCACTTTGACCATCACGCTCGTTTTCTCCTTTCGTTGATTCCGTATGCTTGTTACCGTGATTTCACGCACGGTGAATCACGGGAGTGTTGGCTTCTTTCACACGCCGATCAAACGTGAAAAAAAAACGAATTGTCCGTTCGTCTTTCTTGCCCTTCGAATCGAACGAATACGATATACCTGGTAATAGGGCATTTCGCAATTGCCGTTATTGGCATTAAACGAATGGATACGGAGCATATCGATGGAAGAATAGGTGATCCTTGAATTTCTCCCACGTGTGGAAGGTGGAAATGACACGACAAGGTCGTAAATTAAGTCGAGTGACACACTGGCTGCCAGTACCAGGATCGTTTTTCATAGAACAGCTTGAGACCTTAGGATTGTCTGCAAAAATCATTTTATCATTTCCCGTTTCACTGTCTTCTGTCAGAATTACTAGAAATAATAGTAATAATAATCGTTGCGTCGAATACTTAACATACTTTTGAAGTTGACACAGCACGTCCCTGAAAGAAATCCAAGATCCTCGTTTCCCAGAAAAAAATAAACGTTTCAAATTATGAGCCTCCACGCTGGAAACAAATGTAAATTATCGGCCGCTCGTTGGCTTTACGACCGCGCTACACCGTTTCCACCTAATGTACTTGGTTATTGATAGTAAACGTTATCAGTATCGCGGCAAATCGTTGATGCTTAAGGTCTTTTAGTTAATTATAACGACGAGCGTCGGACGAGCTGACCTTTTGCTATGTGCAAATCGATTCTTGCGAGTGTGCAACGTAGAGAGTCTACATTGTTGCATAACCCTATGTAAAATTTGGGTTAATACGCGCGCGCGTTTGTGTGTGTGTGTGTGTGTCGAATAGCAGAGGAACGACGCTTGAAAGAACGTTCAAAGGTTCGTCGTTTTTTTTCTTCTTTTTTGTACATAACGTTCATTAATCTCAAAGATCGAAGACATCATTTGTACGTTAGCCTTAGGTATAATGCGACTTATAAACTTTGCTCGAACACGTCGTGAGGCTTCCGAACTATCCGAGACGAAAGGAACTCGACGATGGGATTTATTTCGTATCGGGTAGAGTAATGTATCGATGTTTCGAATGACGATTTTAGAAACTGAAAATAATGCTCGACATTTTTCGTTCGACGAAAATCCTTCTTGCTCGGTCGTTTCGGACCGAGGATATCGAGGAACTTAATCCGATCGTGAAAGATCTCCATCGTTCGTGAACGTACTTGAGCGACCAACGAAGCCGAACTGTTACACGTAAAAAAGAAAAAAAAAAAAAAAAAAAAAAAAAAAACAACNTCCACGATACGCGAAGAAGAGAAAGTACAGAAAACGCTGTGAATGACTGAGGATCACGTGTGGCTGCGCACACTGCTCTGTAACTGGTGAAGAGAATCAGGACGAAGAAGAACGAAGAAACATGATTTCCTAGTATCCCATATCAAACTTAAGGGTTAGTTCGTAAAAGAAAATTAAACAAAAAAAGAGCAACAGTAAAAACGAAAAAAAATATTTAAAAAAAAGTAATAACAAAGAATGGGAGGAGGGGGACTGATCGTCGTGATCATGCCGAACGAAACGTATCAAACTCGATCTCGGTTTTAACAATGAACAGACGTTGATGATTGCCTTCTGTGTTTATAAGACGATCACGAGACCAGTCCCTCCTTACGTACTCGACAAACACAAGGAACATTACGTACTATCAGAAAAGAATTCTCCAAGTGCTTATTATATGTGTGTGTGCGTGTGTGTGTGTGCGTGTGCGCGCGCGCGCGCGCGCGCGTGTGTGTGTGTGTGTGCGTGTGTGTGTGTAATATATATATATTACCTCGCGTACTCGGGTAAACGACTGATATCGATTTATAAAATACACGGTGACTTAAAAGAAGCGTAACGAAAGACAGCATGACCGATGTTTCGAGAGCTCCCGATGTTACTACCGATCGAAATCGACATTGTCTTTCGGCAGTTGAAAATAAACTTTCCATTATCTGTGAAAACGAAGAGGAACAGAGGGAACGGGATGACGATGACATAGGCATAGACGATGACACAGAAGAAGAAATAACGAAACGCGTTGCTTTGCCTTTTTCCTTTTTTTTTTTTGGTTTTTCCTCCGACTTCCTTCGATTCCGCGCTCCGATCGTGTAGATCCTTTTAAGTGAAAATATAGAGGTGCATACATACATACTCACGTACACACACGCGCGCAAAGTACACAGAACTGAACACACAGAGCGAACGTCGGGCAAATCCCACGGAGGAGGGATCGTCGTCTCGTGGATAACGTGTATAACGTGTATAATGTAACTTCGTGGCTCTTTTTATTGACGACGACTGCATTGCTCCCCCTGACAAAGGCTCGTATATTCATTACATAGTTGTATTTGCAATTACTACCTATGCATACATCTATATAGTATGTGTATATATATATATATATATATATATATATATATATATATATATATATATATATATTATATATGAAAAGTCAAAGAAAAAAGAACGCTGATAAAAAAAAGAGAGGAATTTGAATATTAATGTTGACGGTGAATGGAGGAACGCGACGAAACATTATCGATTAGAGACAACAACTGAATGAACGATTTAAATCGATTTTGAACAATTGTAAGTGGAAGGAGAAAGAGACGCGTCGTATATATCTCTCTTCGATTATCGAAACAACGCGAGATATGTGCACAGCGAATGGAGAAAGGAAGAACAATTTTCTCTTCCTTCTTCGAACAATTGTATTCCATTTCGCTTCCTTTCTCTCTCCGACCACCTCGTTTCTTCTTCTACTAATTCTACTAGTTATTATTATTATTATTATCATTCATTATTATTATTATTATTCTTATTATTATTATTATTAATGTTATTATTAATGTTATTACCTACATATGTTAAACTTCCGATCGTTATCCTCGAGTTTTATACCGAGACGTGCAATGTTACAGCAGTATCGAGATCAAATGTTCAATTCCAAGAGCGCGATTAACTTGTTGAAAGGGGAGGGGAAGGGGAAGGATAGAGAAAAAAATCGCGTCTTCTGGAAGCGGGGAATTTTTTTCGTCCAAACGTCGACATTAATAAGTCATATCTACGTCAGCAGTTGAAATCACCTGCTGATAATACACAATGTAATTGAGCGAAAGCGAAGGAGAATTCGACGAACGCAAGTTGAAAAAGGAAAATATCGTTCGACCGATCATTTGCGTCGTACGAGCACAAAACAAGCACGTAATAGTTGTTCATGTAATCATATCATTCTAATACAGGTGTTTTTAATGGAACAAACGTCTGCATAGATAACGCTCGTGTGTGCCTGTTGCCTTATAAATTATTTTAACGACACAGTATTCCACGATAGACGTAACTGTTCAATATTCAGGATACTCCGCACGAAGTTATTAGGCGAGTGAAAACTGTCACCCGATCGTACGAACTTCGATAGAAACACTGTTCCAACAAAGTTCTTCATTTCTAGTAATTTTCATTATGCGGTACGTACGCGTTACTCCCCTAACTGCCTCGATCGATATTTCACTTTATGACTTCTTGAAGTAAAGAAAAAAAACATTTTCATTGAAAAAACACTTGAAAAGAAACCGCGATGTTAACCGCGATGTTAAGATGAAACATTGCATACAAGTATACAAATTCCACGTTATATTTAATCAATACCTAAAACAATATGTATTCAACGAGGTTGAGCTGATGGACATTCCCCCGTAAAATATGATCATCTAACGTTGTTATAGCACACGAAAGAAAGCGATCTCTCGCGTGTCCGAGGATCGAGATGTGCCTGGTACGATGATCATAAATCGTACGTGAACGAAGCATACAGCTTGTCGCGTACTAGCAATGAATCCGATGTACCGGTGGGAAAAAAAAAGCGAGAACTAGAGAGGGAGAAAGAGAAAGAGGAAATAAGATAAAACGAAGAAAAAGAAAAACGACAGAAAGAGAGAGAGAGATCCCTTTTCTACGGTTCTACGGCTCGTTGTGTACGCACACAAAACCGAGACGCTATTGGACGAAACAACTTCCTTTACTTCCTCCTACGATTCTGTTTCACGCGTACTTCCGGCTGTTTCTCCCGCGTGGTTCTCTCCGTTTTATTGGAGAACGAAAAAAAAAAAATAGAGAGAAAGAGAAGAAAAAACGTAAGAACTTTGCGTATTAAGTAAAATACACGTGAAAGTATCGAGCGAGAAAAAAAAAGAAACGAAAAAAATCACAAAGATGTCACTCAAAACAGAGAAGCAAGAGAAGACGATAATGAGAGAACTTGCGTGCGTCATGGAGATATGAGATTGACGATGTTCTTTCTTCGCCGAAACGAAGAGAAAGAGAGCAAGTATGTCGATGGATTTTAATATATATATATTATATATATATATATATATATATATATAATATATATTATATGTATAATGATATATTGTGTTTTTTCTTTTCTTGATGACGACTACTGCTTAATGATTTATTGATTACGACGACGATTATGGTGACAAGTATATGCGAGAATGTAGACGGAATATGTATAAAATGTATTTTAAGCGTGAAAAAAAAAAAAATCAATTTACACTTACAATTTACAGTAACGAATAATACTGATATGGGTTATGCATAAGAAAAACGAAAAAAAAAAAGAAAAAAAAAGTTAAGAAGCGTATCACGATGAAACATCCTGATCGTGCGAATGGAGAATCGGATCGACTCAACGATCGAATCGCGCACATGACTACTGCGCGCGATAAACGAGTTTTCGTCCCAGTGCGGATTCACTTCTTTCCTCGTCCTTTTTTTTTTTTTTTTTG
>NIPQ01093074.1:0-14714 GCA_002806875.1 Lepidotrigona ventralis hoosana
AAAAAAAGTATCTTCACTTTTCCACCTGTTGCGTAATCTAAAAACATAATAGGATAAAATGAATAGTGCACTTTGAAAATAGAAATTTCAAGCTTTAAATTAAATCCAAGTTTATTATTGCACAATTGTGCTTTATGAAATTGTAACAGTTTAAACATTTAGTATCCGAATATTTAAGTGTTCGAATAATGTGAATGTAAGCAAATATACATGTAATAATAAAACTGTCAAATTAAAAAAATTTGTTATCAGTTAATTGCAACATTACTTTTACGAGTGTAATAATGTTTAATAATAGTAATGTGTAATAATATTGACTAAGATCAGTAACATAAAGTTCATTTGCTCGTAAAATCGAAGAAGAAAGTATCAATAACTTGTCATATTATACATTACTTTTACGAGTGTAATAATGTTTAATAATAGTAATGTGTAATAATATTGACTAAGATCAGTAACATAAAGTTCATTTGCTCGTAAAATCGAAGAAGAAAGTATCAATAACTTGTCATATTAGATGTAATGGTTTGATATATTAGTATTTAATAAAATACTGTTATGTTAATATTACTATTTATTAGCTTTATACATATATTTTTAGTTTTTCTAAGTATGATATTCTAGGTAATTAATTTTCTCTTTAATATGTAATGGTTTGATATATTAGTATTTAATAAAATACTGTTATGTTAATATTACTATTTATTAGCTTTATACATATATTTTTAGTTTTTCTAAGTATGATATTCTAGGTAATTAATTTTCTCTTTAATTAATAAAAAAATTAAATTAGAATATATCTTATTAAGTTTGAAGTTCACTAAAATTTTCTTAAAAGATATTAAGGTGACAGCAATAGAAAAACTTTATGATACAACGAAGAATACAAGTTTTTATTTATACTATTTGCAAAAAATCATTTAAATGGANTTTATACTATTTGCAAAAAATCATTTAAATGGAATCATTTCAGTGAAAGAAAATAGAAAATATTATATAGTAAGAAAAGAGTGACAATCCTATATATAATTACTTAATCTGTAAATATGTAAAATTATATGTGAAAATAATTTTAATACTTAATGACACGAAAAATAAAAGTGTNTGAAAATAATTTTAATACTTAATGACACAAAAAATAAAAGTTTAAATGATTATTAGATTATAATTAATTATAACTATCTTCATAATATTATAATAAATCCAAGATGAAAGATGCAATTTTTGTTTCGAACGAACATACGAAAAAACGTATATTATTTTCTATATAATTGTGTCTAAAAATAAATAATTGCATTATAAATTTTAGAAATTTTTAAAAAACATTTTAAAATATTTTTTATATTTTTGTATTAGCTTAAATATTAGTTAAATATACAACTGCAGAAACTATTATTATGATTACCTTATTAATAATAGACAGTTAATAGTAAATAATTAAATAAAATTATTTATATTCAGAATTAATTATCGATTTTTAACATATCTAATCCAACTTAAACTAACCAATTTAATTTTATTTGTACGATTTTAAGAAACTACTATTGTTACTATTATTATATCCCCTTATTAGTTATTAATTTGTAGATTGAAATAGCTTATTGTTGAATTAGTAATAAGAGCGGTAATAGTAATTTATAATTAATAATATTGATTACTAGCAAAAATATTAATTATTTAGCAAATATAAGAATTTTAAGAAATTATCTTTATTCTGATTTCAGCATGAAGAGAAATATATAAATAAGATAAATTTATGATCATAAAATATGATTGATCTCTTTAAAATTCAAATACTTTTAAAGATAAGAAAAAGTTTTTTAACTTAGAGAAGAATAAAGAAAATTAAAAATAAAATGTTTCGCAATCTATTTATATAATATTTTTTACATGTACCAATATATATGCAATTATATTTAAAAAAATGTTTATTTCTTAGAAACATTCCTATATATTTATGTTATACTGTCAATATTTATCTTAATTATTTTATATTATTATATTACATCATATAAATTATTAAAAAGTTTCCAATTTAATACTCTAATTTGTATTCGACTTATAAATATTTCTTTGAAGAATTTTTCAAAATCAAGCAACTGATGTGATATCAATAGTGATTTTTTTGCTACTTTCAAATTCAAAGTCTACATTTTAATAATACATACACTTTGATAAAGCATATCATCATCGTAAAATTTTTATTACAAATTTTCTAGTTTGCAGTTGCCGGTACGTAGATGTGAATAAATTAATAAAGGAACGCATAAATAAATAAAAAATCGTTATTAAAGCGAAATTCAAGAAGGATGAGAACGAGTTTGTAAGTATTCATCACTTCCGAATATTGTTTTTATTTTCTTTTTTATTAAAAACTTTTGTCTTCCATTGAAGATCTTTCTTTCGTAAAGATAAATATTGACTTGCATATATTAAGTAGTAGGTAATGCAATTATGTGAACACTGGTTGTCGTACGTAGCACACCATTAGGATCACTGTGCCAAGGACTTGTATTTTTAGAGTTCAATTCCCACAGAATTGCAAGTAACGGGTATTCAAGATGTCGATGTCATTATCCTTCTGATAAATTAGAGATTCAATTGAACAGTTTTTATTTACTTACAATTCGATAATATTGAACTCAGGGCGTTTTACAAGAAATGCAGATTCTAGTTTTCGACAAAACAAGCAGTTAATGTTTGCATAAAGAAATGTCATGCAATTGAGTAAATTTGAATTTTTTATTACTTTTTTTTATTCACATTTTTGTGAATTATTTTTAAATTTCTAATCGATGTTTCTGTTACTAGATTTTTTTTATATTTCTTTCTTTTCTTAAATTTCTTTGTGACGAACTGAAAAATTAGAATTTCAAAACTAGAAAATATATGTNAATATTGAACTCAGGGCGTTTTACAAGAAATGCAGATTCTAGTTTTCGACAAAACAAGCAGTTAATGTTTGCATAAAGAAATGTCATGCAATTGAGTAAATTTGAATTTTTTATTACTTTTTTTTATTTACATTTTTGTGAATTATTTTTAAATTTCTAATCGATGTTTCTGTTACTAGATTTTTTTTATATTTCTTTCTTTTCTTAAATTTCTTTGTGACGAACTGAAAAATTAGAATTTCAAAACTAGAAAATATATGTAAAAGTAGAGTATAAATTTGTATAAATTTATTTACCATATTTAAAAAGAAGGAGTTGTTTTACTTAATTTTTTTCTCTTGTAAATATGAAATAACAATAAGATAACGTAAAATCATATGATTCTATACTTTCAATGAAATATGTAGATATTAAACTTTCTTTTTTTATAAGTAAAGCGTAAGTTGTAGGAAGGAATATAAATTAATTTTTTTTTAAATGTATAATATTTGGATTATCTTCAAGGAAATATATCAAAATGAAGAATAACATCGTTTCATTCTACTTTCTGAAGAAAAAGTTGCGATATTTTTTATTTTGAAGATTTCAAAACGTTGATTAACTTTATGATGTATAAATTTATTATTCAGAATTGCGAATTAGATAAAGTTATGAAAATGAGATGAAGAAATCTCTAAATGAAACTTGATGAAGAAATCTTAATCCTGCTACGATCTCGTAATTGCAGTTTTGCTGCATAGCGACAAACACAATAATAATTGCAAAGGAATTTGAATTTTTTACCTTAAACCATACAATATCAAATTATCATTGTTTCTCTAAATATTTCTTTCAATATAATATTTGACTGATACTTCTTATAATAATATTATACAATATGAATTAGGTTGAAAGAATTCAGTGACGGCAAAGTAAAATTGACCAAGGTTAGAAATTTATTTATCGTGTCATTTATCGCTGCACACTAAATTGTAATATCGTGGAATTTCGAGTTCAGATCTTTTTCAAGCTACGTCTTAAGGTTCGTTTGCATTCGACATCCTATGCGAAGATTTATCAAGTTTTTTTCAAGTGCATTCGATTTCCATTTTCATCGACAACCCAAAGTGTTTCATGAATTTATTCATAAGTTACTATTAAGAATTTCATATTAATTCGCAAAATTGCCACCGTTGAACAAATTTCTAGCAGCTTCTGCAATATATCAAGCTAGCATCAATAATTTTCAAAATGTTGCTTTCCTTTTCCATTATCCAGATTAAATAACCACGATATTCCACATTGTCGATGATTATCTCGGTCATTCTGAAATTATATAAATCTTATAATTAAAACTGACTTCTGCCAGGAAGTTTAATCTCTCGAATGAGACGCATACGTATGATCCAGCAAACTGGATCTGCAATATCAGTGTCAGCTCCATTTCGAGGCTATAAAGAAATCAACCATAATCATCTTCCACCTGCATTATTCGGGCTGGCCGAAAAGGAGAAGATACCAGAATCACTCGCGATAATTACGCAAGTGAAAGGTTACGCAAGTTCTTGTATTGGACTGGGACGGGAAAAGCGAAGAACGGCTGGCCGTGGTGTCGCGAATACAGCGGCCGGTGAAATCGCGTTAAAAAGCCTCGTGCATGCATGGATCGAAGGATCAATCATCTTTGCTCCTTTTTTTCCACGGGGGTGTGGATCATTCGCTGTTAGAAGTGCTCTAGAGCGAGACGTGGCTGTCCCGAAATAAACTTTCTCGGGTTATGTAAAGGCTGGCAACTGGCTTGTGTAGACTCGCCGGTATAAAGGTCGGCTGTGCCCCCAACAGTCCAAGAGTTGCTCACGAACTTCACGCCAGCAACCATCGGCAGAACATCGACGCTCTATATGTGACGTTGCCTTTTTATCTGACGCAGCAGACTTATCTCCACCACGTTCACACAGCATCGCACTTTCTCGAGAGAGCGTTGTGCTGTTGCACAGGCACGTGTCTCGTCGCGTCATTTCGGCAACATGCGTTCCTTGGTAAGTATCTTCTTTCGCTTTGTGCCACTCTCTTGTCCTCGCCTGCGCCATGTTCCTCAATCTCCTCTTTTGTTCATTGTTCCTTGATTTGAATCGAGGTTGAATAATTTTCGTGGCTTTACTTCCTTCACAAAGTGGGATGTAACAGTTTCGGATCGAAAACTTTAAAAAATTAATTAATTCTCAATACATAACGAGGTCAGAATAGGTCAGTAGCATTAAATCATTCGTTCAAGTGTTTATTTGTTCTTAGTTTCATATGAATAGATTTATATGAATTTTTATGAATTATGCTTCCTTACGTAACATACAGTTTCGTTAAGAAACTTTGCACAGGTCGCAGAATTATTAATTAAGAGTGTTAATATGATCTAAGCAATAATATATATGTATAAATACATTTGTGTGTTGTACATATACATACATCTATAATTATACATGATATAATATATTGATATATATTAAAATTTAATATAATTTAATTCTAAATAATTAATACGCAGTATTATATATATATATATATATATATATATATAATTATATTATAAATATATATATAAATATTATACAGAAGGTATGTAACACTTTCCAATGAACAATACTTGAAACATAATCATTATTGTTGAAACGAATTGAAAAATTTTCTTCATTTGTTTTTAACAAATGAAATTTTATTAATGTTAATGTTATATATTATAGAGAGGATATATAATACTTTGCAATTCAAAATTGTATATATTTAGAAGTAATATACAAGTATTAATAAAATTATTAATATCAGCATACTTAATTTCTTATTAATAAAACAGTTAAATTTTCTTTTTTCTATGCAACTTTTTAATTAATTGAACCACATAGTAATCGAAAATGTGTATAATAAAAACTTATAAATATTTATTTGTAAATATTATCGAATTGGTTAATACTTTTATCTAACTTATGTAATAAATAAGAAAAATATATAATTCAAAAAGTGAGTTTATGAAAACAATTTCATTGGTATAACAAATATAAATTTCATAATTGTCATATATTGCCAACAGAGTTAGTCATTATTTGATATTTTTTACGATAAATATATAATGTATAATTGTTTGCCAACAAAATTATTCGAGTTGCAGATTTTATTCAAGTTATATAGAAAGTATTAAATTAAAATTTCTAACATACATGTCTGCAAAATTTATATGTAACACGTCTATTAAATTTTCGTTCAGACAAAACGAATTTAATAGGTATTATAGACATTTCCTGTAAAGTACAACAATTATTTGTTTCAAATAGTGTTTGAAGAAAAATATTCGTTGGATTAAACTCGGTCGAATAGATTTTTTCAAAATAACATGTAACTATATAAAAACCAAGTTTCCTTCGTCCCTTTTACCTCTTACAATCGTAATGAGTATCTTGACCTACCTACTAACACATTCATTTTGCCCTGACCTTTCACGGGGAAAGGTACATATCTTAACGGATTTACAAGACAGGCGTAACGGAGATTAAAGCATAGGATTAAAGCATTGATTTCTATTCTTTTACGCTCTATAGACACATTTTAGTTTGATTGATAAGAATTGAATATATAAAGCTGGCTGATGAATAAATATGATAAAGATACAAAAATATGAAAGAGAAAAAATAGAATAAGAAGGCAATTCTATTTGAACTGACAATGTCTTTAAAATAAATTTTCATTTGAAAAGTTATTGATCGAGGCACTAAAGAATTTTTAATATTTTTGGCACTATGATTTTACCATAGAAAGAAAAAGAAAAAATTAAACAATTTGTAAAAAATATTGTTTATACAAGTATTAATAAGCAAATATACCTAATAATGTAAACTATATCATGATTCTTATTCAATTTTTGTGACTTATATGTAATTTATATTGGGAAAAAATATTTTATTAGTGCCTACTAATTTACATGTAACAATACACGAATTTTATTTATGTTTTCATTTTTCTTGGTATTTTATAATTTTACAATTATATATATGTATGTATTTATAACGACTAATCACAGACTTATTAATTAAAATCCAAATCTGAAAACATTTGAAGAATTCACTTTGAAGAAATCTAAAAATCCGTAATATTTATTTTACATTAACCGTTTATTAGTATAATCGTTCGTATAATCGGTCAAAGAGGAATATAAAAATGGAAAAAAAATATTCAGTAAGAATTATTATTTCGCTGAATCAAATGGATTCTTACATCGACTTTTCTTAAGAAGCCATATGTGATGCAACTCTCTCACATCAATCATCGATGTATTTGTAGTAACTTTCTATAATTTTGCCACTGGTTACTTACTTGGATAAATAGTTTCTATCAAAACAACATTGATATGTTAAAAGTGAACAATAAAAACGCGTTCTTGAACGCGTATATTAAGAAAATAATAGATGAGAAAAGATGTTTATGAATGATTTCATGTTTATGAATTGATGTCAAAGTAAAGAAAGAGAAGAATCTCTATAGCAATTGTAAATTATAATAAATATAGTAAATATATTTTTAAAGATTTAAATTTTTAGACTTAAATGTTGTATTTTATAATTTTTTATTTTTTATTTTGTAATATTATAATTTATAATTTTTTAATATTATAATCAAGCAGTTATATTATATGAATTGCGTCTGAAATTACGCAATCCGTAGTAAAATTAATTGTTTCGTTTTCAACTGTTTTGTTTTGTGTTCCAACATTGTTATTTTCAAATGATTTATAGTTTTTCGTAAAAGAGTATTAATTTCTTCGATATTTGCGAAAATTTTGTTTTAAATTTATTGTGAATCATAATTTTAAATTGTTTATATTTATTAAAATTGCTTCATAATTTTAAATAATTAAAATACACAATTTTAATTGTATACTAATACATAATTTTAGTTGTGAAATAATTATTGTAGGAAATAGGGATTTCATTGTAAAGGAAATACTTTAATCTATAAAAAGAAACATCTAAAAGTTAAAATTGATTTTTTTCGCATTTTAACCTCGTTTTACCAAAGCATATCACGTATATTATTTTTTCCTTGTTACACAGAATTCAATTAAATAAAAAGTGCCATTTATAATTTTTTAGAGAAAAAGTTCGAATATTTTATAAAAACATTTCTTATATGTTCAGAATGTGTTGGTAAATAAAATTGTATGAAATAGACAAAATTTTTCGTTTATTTTTGACGACTTATATGATATTCAAAGTAATTATGTGGTATATAATTGTAATTGTCTTAATGTTTTCATATGATATAAAAAAAATATCTAGTATTCCGTTAAAAAATATATATATATATATATATATATATATATATATATATATATATAAAACTCTGTGTGTGTGTGTTGTAACCATAAAAAAAAGTTTAATTCTGTATGACCACATTTCAGTTATGACCAAGATGGTCACATTACACTCCGTGAGGAAATCATTAAAAATTAACAATCCATTTTCTCTCAGTGCTTGTTCCAACAGTAAATTCTTTACTTCACTTCCTTCTTTCTAGTTTTCTTATATCTCTCGTGAATTTTGCGATAAATTCGAAATACAATTGGCATTAAAATAAAAAAAAGATCGGTCTTTTTAACGTTCCAAGAATTTGTTTCAACTTCGTTATTCTGAATATACTTTCAACTTTCAGATCTTTCTTACATTTGTCGCGGTGGCTCACTGCCAGGAATATTTCCGGCAACCGGAAAAGATCATTAGTGATAACCGGAACCTCGGTGACAATCGTGGCCACTATTCGTTCACTTATGAGACCGAGGGGGGTATCGTGCAAACAGAGACCGGAAGCCGAAAGTACGCAGGCACGCCGTCTGAAACTCAGCTAATTCAAGGATCCGTACAGTATAATGCTCCGGATGGTACGCCAATAGCGATTAGCTGGACCGCTGACGAGTTTGGTGCTCAAGTAGCAGGTACTCACATTCCAACACCGCCGCCAATACCGCCAGCCATTCAGAGAGCTCTCGATTGGATCGCGAAACAACCCTCGACACCGGAACCTGAGGAAGTCGCCAAAGACTCGCCAAGTCAACAAAATGCCGTTCCAGCAGCCAGCACTAATCGACTACATAAACCATTACGGCCGAGTCAACGAAATTGATTGCTCGTGATTAAAACGTTAGAATAGTCATTAGAACAAGTCTATGTTAGCTCTTAATAATGTACAAAATAAAGTTTGTATTTTCGTAGAAAATTCATTTGTCATTTCATCGACGAACGTTTCATCTTCAATCTGTTTCCAAAGTGTTTCATTCTTTAAGTGCGAAAATTGTCTGCATTTTTTTTTTTTTAATCTACTTGATTGCTCGTCTTCTTTTTTGTTCCATCGTGTAACGATGATTTACGAACAGTTGTATATTTCATCGCTCGTGTCAATTTTTCCGTGCCGAGTGATACTTATTAGTTCATAAACATGCATCTATATATGTTGAGAAAATATTGCATCTTTTTTTTACATTTGCTATTGCAATCATGACTAGAACTAAATGCTTTCACGCAGTGTNTCGTGTCAATTTTTCCGTGCCGAGTGATACTTATTAGTTCATAAACATGCATCTATATATGTTGAGAAAATATTGCATCTTTTTTTTACATTTGCTATTGCAATCATGACTAGAACTAAATGCTTTCATGCAGTATACAGAAATGCTTTTGTTTTAAAATAATTCATGGACAGAGAATACAAAGTATTAAAAATTGAATATATATATCTTTCTGTCAATACTGCTGAACTTGGATGATATTCGAAAGAATCGTTATTTCTGTGATGCTGATACTTAATTACGTATTTGTGTCTTGTTTGCGTCATAATATAAAAAAAGGGAAATTTGTTAAAAATTTAGTTTCTAATCTTTCATTGTCTTGCTGACTGATATCAATATATGAATACCGGCATTATTTGTACTTATTAAGAATTTAGAAATTTTATAATTTCGTAAAAACGCTGGTATTATTAAATTATTATATTTTTTACGCTGTAAGGACTGTAAGATTTATAAAATAAGTTGAATGAGAAAACGAACCAAAACTGTTAATTAAATTTCTTATAAAATTTCTTTGTAAAACTAGAAATTGTTGCTTTAAAAGGTTATTTTAGATTTTAAAGATACAAACACAGAATATATGTATATGTGAGGAAGCTTATTATTGTTCAAGTTATGATCACCGCACATTTTGCAACATTTTTATTTGTATTATTAATTTTTATAAATCGTTGAGTAGAAATATTTATTCATGTTATGAAGTAAAGAATTCTTTTTTTTAGCATTACATGGAGATAATTTAAATTTTAAAGCAGTTCTAACACAGTTTAACTTATATATCTATTTATATATTAATTCATATTTTTATGAATTATAGAATGGGTCAATTTCAGACATTAATTTCATACAAAATGTTTCCCATATACCTCAGCAAATTTAGGTAGGTATATTTTTGTATATGATTACTTACAAAATATCGCAATAATAAACTAACTGATAGAAAATTATTATTGTTTAGAGTAATAATCTCTCTGTTTGAAAATGTTCTTCTTAAAATATAATAAAATAAAGAAAAATATTATAAATTCTAAAGATTCCTGTGTAAAATATTTATCGCATATAAATTTATTACGAAAATTGTATTTCAAGGTTTAAAAGTCAAATTTATGAGTATAATTAAATAAAGAATGTTATATAAACAGAGAAAATACTCCATTTAAATCATTTAAAAGTTATAATAAAAATATGAAATATCATACTACAAAAGTTTAATAGCGTGAAAGTGTAGATGATGTTGAAAGTTAAATTATTATTTCCTTTGTATTTTTATTGGTACTTTTATTAGAACTTTTTAATAAAGTTTTATATGTCTTTTACCTAAATATAATATATAATAAATATTGTATTATAAAATATAGTAATTAGATTATTAAATAATGAAACACATTAACATTTATTCAAGTATTACCATATATTATTATATAGAAATAAATTTTTAAAGTTCCTCTTCATGGTAATGCTCTGTGGTAATAATCTGTTTTTTTTTTTGCTTTATTTTAAATATTAGTTTTTATAATATCTGTGTGATTAATAATAAAAGAAGAGAAAATAAAAAAAAGTCAACTTTAAGAAATTATTTGAAAGCAATACTTTTGGTTAATAAATATTTTTAATTACTATCTCTTTTTAAAATACGAAAACTTAAAATAATATCAATAAACAACAATATCGGATCAGAATTAAAATAATATCAAATATTTTTATTTTTCGTTTATATTTTTTTCTTTATTATTTTATTATATTTAATTTTTAAATGGTAGATATAGATCTAACAACAAAATTTCTGCTCTTCAATTTTGAGAACAACAGAAGTTAAAGTATCAAAGTACAATAAATTTATTTACAATAATCCTCCTCGATATTTTTTTTACAATTTTTTTTATTTGAACAAAAAAACAATCCTAAATAATATGCACAAGTACAAAAATAGTATACGAATCGAGTTTCAAAACTGCACAGACTTCCATTCAAAAATATAACCGGGGATCGTTTCGAAGAATGGAAAAAGCGATTGATTTTGTACATCCTCGGCTTTGGTTCAGACATAAACGCTTCGAGGAGCTCTTATACTGATCTTCTTGCTCTGTACAGATTCACGGTTTCCTTTGCATCGATATTGTTCTCTTCGGGATGAGCAGCGATGTATTGGAGTCCCTTGAGGATCTCGGGTGGAATAGTTGGTATGTGACTACCTTGAGGCTGGAATCCGTTTTCGTTAGCTACGTAGGTCACTTGGACAATTTCACCGTTCGGCGCGGTGTAAGTGTAACTGCCTTGAGCTTCGCGAGATTCAGCCTTAGTGCCTGCGTAGTTAATATAGCCGACCTCCTGCGCCTGGATACCATTTGCCGTCTCGTAGCTATAGCTGTAACTTCCGTCTGGATTCGGACCGTCCGCGCTTTGCCTTAGAATTGGAATCGGCGGGGTGCTAGGTGCATACACATCCAGAGAAGCGCCGGCTGCCACTGAAGCGAAGACGCACAAAACGATCGCCTGTAATAACATAAGAGTTTTGTTTATACGTCTTTCATTTTTTCAACTTAATTTCGGTGTTAGATTGGCACAATGATAAAGAAAATAGTCTCTTGCGCTCGACGTTGCTGCAAATCCTCCCAGGCACTGTCAAAGTTGCTATAAATTTTAATCGAGAAAGCAAAGGATTGATATAATGAAGGAATAAATTAGTTACGAATTATTTTGTTAATAGTAAATAGATTAAACTTACATAATCTTTTATTAATAATAGATAGGTTAAATTTTTATTCAATCGCATGAGTTCATAAATTCTATTAAATTTCATGATCAATTTCATGTTTAACTTTATGTTCTTTAGCTTTGTTTAATATTCCGAATCGTTTGATTTTCACAATTAGTGCAACTAATTTGAAATCATAGATGTCTATATGCATCAAAGTATAATTCAAAAAGATGGTACACATTGAATGTATAATTGTGGTATAATAATTAACTATAATAATTAATAATTAATTATAAGACAATATTATAGTATAGTAATTAACTATAGTAATTAATAATTAATTTTAAGACAATATTTATTAAGTATTCCGGAAACAAATATTATCTGTAACTCAGATGTAACACACACGTGTTTGTTATCGAAAATGTCAAAAATAAATATTATACGGCAAGAAAATTGGATGTCATAAAATCTTATCTTTGTATCCATACTTATACGCTAAAATAACATAACATTTTGTAAGAAAAATGTGTCAAATTGACAAAAGTAAATGAGTGGTAAATTAGAGTCATTTTATTTATTAAATTAGAGCTATTTTATCAGCCATTGTCTCTCTTCGGACAAGGAAATAATTGGTTAATTCAACAGTATTATTTATAGATGAAGCAATTTGGTTAATGTTTGAAATAAGTATTTTTGACAGGAAGAACGTGCAAAGAATGTTGTAAAACTAATTTTCGAGGGTTTTCCTGTAAAAGATTTCCAAGACTTACAAGATCATCAAAGTTTTCAAAACTTCCAAGAATTTTCAAATATTGAGTTCTATTCGAAATTTTAAAAACCTTGGAAGATATTGAATTGCTTCGAAATTGGGATTCGAATGTATAGTCATCTACTAACTGTATTCTAAGGCTCTACATAGATGCTATTACACTTTAATAGTTGACATAGTTTTTTAATTAAAGTGTTCTGTATATAGTGTCACATATTTTTCAAGATATGTTGCAAATCATCATAAGATATTTTAAATTCAATGGAGAAAAATAAAGATACTTCAATTTTCTTCTACGTTTTAATTTAATTATTAAATTATTATTATGAACATGATTACATGAATATTTCAAGATATGTTGCAAATCATCATAAGATATTTTAAATTCAATGGAGAAAAATAAAGATACTTCAATTTTCTTCTACGTTTTAATTTAATTATTAAATTATTATTATGAACATGATTACATGAATATTATAATTAACAAATTATAGAAAATTTAAAAATACAGAATGTACGTAATACGAAAAAATGCATAAAATATAATATTTATCGCAACATTTTCTATGATATTTATTTTGTAAAAGAATCTTCGATCATTTTACTTTTTTCATTGTATTTCCAAACATGAATTTGTATAAATGAAAAACATGAATTTATATAAATTCACAGTGTGATAATTAATTATGTAGGCAAATGTGCCNCTACCGAGCACGCGTGAAGATGAAACTGAATACCATGTACCGGCACTATTACCAAACTCACCAATTGATTCATGCTGATATTTCGGAGTTTTTGTTTTTAGCCTCGAAAGAAAAATTGTGAGTTCTTTCTGAAGGAACTTCTCGCTGCACTGACTCGTAACGCGGGGCACTGGACCCCTTTATATATCCATCAGCTGAACATTCGGCGAATTTCTGGCAAACCGGTGCCTTATTTAATCCCCCTCTGCCCCTTTCTCTGAAGGAACTTCTCGCTGCACTGACTCGTAACGCGGGGCACTGGACCCCTTTATATATCCATCAGCTGAACATTCGGCGAATTTCTGGCAAACCGGTGCCTTATTTAATCCCCCTCTGCCCCTTTCTCTCCCACTCTGTGAACAGGACACCTTCAAGTTTTGCAGATGATCCAGACACACAACCTGAGGATGACAAAGTAACTGCGCTATGATCCGAAAATTGTAAGAAAAACTTTGTACCTTCTCACTGCTCTTTCACTTAGAATTAGAGAACACGTAGAATGACTGATAGAGCAAATAATCTTTTCAGAAAGACATTCAATCTAGTTTGTCATTCAATGTATTCTGAACGAAATTTTGTCTTAGGCAGAATTCTATTGGATGATGAGATTTCGTTACAAGTGCAAAAAGAAAGAAAAAAGAAAAGAAGAAACGAATCGTAATAACGATCGGTTAATAAGAAGGAAATCAATTTTATATGAATCTGTATCCGTATCACCAATCAATTTGACCTCGTAAATTTTTGCGATGCGTAAAGAGCGCATCTTTTTATGGTGAAGTATAATATAATCTTGCAGGTGTAAATTTCGGTTCATTTGTAACGTTCGGTACTTACGTAACGTTATATAACAGATCTGTAACCGCAATGTTTCAATATTTTAATGTTGTGAGATTTAAGAATTTGTAACTGTGCAGAATCTTTAATTCCGAAATTGGCCGATAAAATGTGAAATTCGTGTTACCTATAATATATAAATTTCCTGTGTCTTGATCGTTCGGACTTAATGGAAAGGAACGTTATTTTT
>NIPQ01093075.1:5046-23661 GCA_002806875.1 Lepidotrigona ventralis hoosana
TTTTTTTTTTTTTTTTTTTTTTTTTTTTTTTTTTTTAGGATGAAGCTGTTAGGAAAGCAGATTCAGATTCAGACTTTTGTCTTGAAGATCGCGAACTGGAGCGACGAAGGACTAGTATTCAACCGGTGAGTTTTCATCAACCTAATCTCAATTACACTATTAATCCGTGCTATCAGCCTAACAGCACAGATGCCTCTAATCCAGATGAACCTTATGTAATTCTTAATTTACACAGAAGGTAGAAATACTGGATTTGAATTAAAATATTCAAATTTTGTATAAAAAATTATGTGTGAAAATACTTCTTACATTGGTATGAATGATTATATCATTTATACCTAATTTTCGTATAATCATATTTTAAATATTGTTCCAAATTATCTCTTCGTTATATCATTTACATAAAAACACTTGTACAATATAACCTTTCCATTTTATATGAAAGTAATATTTTAGTATTACCTTAATATATGTTCCTATTTAATATTTAAAGTGATTGATGAATATTAATGTTTACTGTGAGTATTAACAATTGTACAAATTTCACTTATTAAATTATATTCCTAACTTAGTAAATAATTGCTTATATCAAAATCTTTCATATAAAATGTAGAATATGCATGAAAAACTTATTTTTCTTCACTGTAGATATACAATGATACACATCTGAATGATTAAATAACATATGTACTAATATTTATTTATTTATGAAATATACAGCAAGTGTACATATTAATTACTTTATTAAAATCTTTTTAATATAAGAAGAAAATATTGTGTATCACTGTTATATTTAGGTTTGTGGGTTATTAACAGTACTAACAATGTTTTTACGATAACAAAAAATCAGTCATAAAATATTATATATTGAAATTGAAATGCTATTGTATAGGCATGAATCTATATATAGCCTTCTTACTAAAAGTATTTTACAGATGCAGTNTTAACAGTACTAACAATGTTTTTACGATAACAAAAAATCAGTCATAAAATATTATATATTGAAATTGAAATGCTATTGTATAGGCATGAATCTATATATAGCCTTCTTACTAAAAGTATTTTACAGATACATTANGCATGAATCTATATATAGCCTTCTTACTAAAAGTATTTTACAGATGCAGTAAATGTATGCAACTATTTTAGTCATTAATTGTAAGAAACACATGAAGAATTAATGAGTTCATTTGAAAAATTTATTCAAAATCAAAATGTATGTAATGCTATAATTTGACACTTCCTTATCCACATATCAAATTAAATATCAAAGGAATCATTTCATTTCTTCTTTTTATGAATAATTTTTTTTCTTTGAAAATTATGTTTAATGTCTATTATTAAAATAATATTTCTAAACATTCAAAATATTTTTGTTAATTTAACTTAAGTGTGAAGAACCTGTGCTTTTATTCAATATATATATATATATAATATTATATATATATATATATATATATATATTTCTTTTTTCATCAATTTAGAGCAACTTCTTTAGTTTACATTTGATCGCGCTCTTACCGATTTTTTTAGAGAAAAAGAAATGATGATGATGATGATGAGGACCTAAGAATCATTGGAATGGAAGGATTTATTCCGTTAAGAACATTGTAACGAGACAGAAGCCATTGAAAATAATGTTTTGAGAAGATTATTTTTAAATGCTTTGTATTATATTTGAGGGTAGGAATGACGTTAAAAATAGTTATTTTATACATATTAAAATTTTTTAATGATACTTTTAATTTTTTGCATTGATGTTAAACAAGTTTTACATTACTAGTTAACATTTATGAATCTTTGCAAATCTAAAAAAAAATTATTTTTCGGTTTAAAAAATCTGATTCATACTGTTTAGTTGTTATTTAAAGATCAGTCATCACATATATTTATATTTTCTATATTTATGTTATTAATTATGAAATGTTATTTAAAATTGTTATGTTTAACATGTGCTTTTTTTTAAGTACTAAAATTTTAAATTGAAATAATATTACACAACAAAATATTTGTGCTACAACTTTTATTTTCTTGACATCAAAATATAATGTATCTTAATGTAAATGCAATTTATAAAAATCAAAAGACACATAGCACACAAACAACAAATTTTGAAAATGTACATATTGTGATTTTTTTGAAAGTATTAACATAAGTAAAATAATTATAGTAAAAAGTGTGATAGAACTTTGACCTATACTAAAAGATCATATAAAGTTACTAAAATTTTTAAATATAAAGTTTTTAAATATAATTGAACATTAAACATAATTTTCAAGTGTTCAATTAATTATTCTCAAATCTTTTTAAATCTCATTATACTTCAATAACATTAAATCATATTGTTACAAGATTTATGAGGTAAATATTATATTCTATTTTTCAATTTATTTTTTTTTTATATTGGCTATATTTTATTTATTCATAGCTATGTTGGAAAAGGATCTGGTTTACATCTATCACTTAATGAATGTTATTGCATGTAGCCTGAGAAACCAAATTACTTTTCAGGCATCAATTTTTATATCAGAAATGCTATCTAAAAGTTGCCGCTTGCACACTACTTATGCTATTAGTAACAAATAATTTCTGCAGAAAAGATAATCTTTTACATCTGCTTCCTATATATTGTTTACCAATATTTCTCACTATATAATCACACTATATTTTTGTTTACAATTATTGATGTAAGTTTTAAATAGCACTGCATATAATCTAGTGCACATGTACTTAATTTTATTGATGTGGCCAAGAAAAGATAAATTGTATAAGTGTTTTGCAATTTTATATATTTCATATTTAAAAAGAGGTTTAATAAAGTATGATAGAGAGAGATTATTAATATTTTGTTCAAAATTTTTTGAGAAGATTATATTAATGTGCAATCGGCAAGTAACATATTCTGATAATGATAAGTGCCCTGCAATTATGTTTTTATCTTGTTAGGAAGATTTTCAGTTCTGTGTAAATTATTTTTTCCTTTTACATTTATTTTTACTTTTTTCAGTTTATTACAGCATTTATTGCTTATTTATATTTGGTTTCTCCACAGACACATGTAAGGAGCTCTCCAAACAGAACACATTTATAAGAGTAAATCTAATATGATTTATTAAGTTGTATACATTTTTAGTAATATTTTCTTTCTTGTCGAATATGGCAGAAATATTTATAGTATTTAACATTAATATATTATTTCATATAGATTCTAATTCAGTATGTTTAATTTCTAACATTCTCTAATTTTGTTACCAGATAAATTTTAATTTCTTCAAATGGTACAAAACATATATGTATATGCTTTCTGATACATTGTAATCAACATCTCAGATAGTATTTAGTGAGGAAAGTATGACATAGGTATGTGCGTATGCAATGTTGGTGTCAAATATTACATATTATTGTTGTACTATAGTTTCTATAAATGTTGATTATATTTTCCTGATATTTATTTTCTTTGGAAAGTATTATCCAATATTTCGGATAACAAAAGACATTGACAACAAAAGATTGAATGTAAGTATTATACAAAGAATAAATAATAGGGAGAAGGTAAAAAATTACATTAAATATATTAGACATATTAAATTTTACAAAAATTATTTGCTATAATTCTAAATTATAAAAAGACATCATTAATAAACAATAAACCTTCTCCTTATTTAATAATCTATTTATTCTAATTATGGTACTTGCATAAAAATAGACTCAGTATTTTAGATATTGACTTAATCCTGTACTAATTTTGTCATAATAATTCTTATGAACAATTTTTACACACGAATAATAATTTTAGCGCAAAATTAATAACAATTTTATTTGATATATTAAATAATGTGTAAGAATCTAAAGATAGGTTCTTGATGTATTTAATACTTTGTGGGGCAGCTGGGAACTGTGATGGGAGAAGTTAGTCCGGGACCACTACCATTGCACACACGCGTCGCCTTGCCAGGTTTGGTCGGCAAACATTTATAGAGACTAATTGATATTGGTAAATAAATTTATCTTTTTATGTGTAATAAATGTGCAACTGATAAATGTATTTATCCGAAAAGCTTAAAAAATTTGTGTAAACTATTAGTGTTATATCTAATACTATCCATTATAAATAGAATTTGGAAGATGTTTCTATCACTTGTTGTTTTTATTTAAATATTATAAAATTAAATTGTATAAGTTGTCAAGTAAATACAAATGTATGTATTTGTAATAAACGTAATTTATATTATTTCCACTTTATAATACTGTCTTTTAATTGTCATAGATAAAACTTCTTCAATAATTTATACGCATGTTGTATATATGAATTATATATATTATAGCAACATGTATATTACATTTATTGGTTGTACTAAATTTAACAAAGTTTTGTTATATGCAATACCAATCAATTGGTTATATGAAAATTAATAAACATAACTTATAGTTTTCATGTGGTATATGATTTAGTGCAAGTTCTGGTTTGTAATATTATCACAGAAAAATTTATCTTGCAACGTTATTGAATTAAATATAGTAATGTGACACCAACTGATATTTGCATCATGCATTCAAATATAATAATTTATGGTATAATATTTGTGAAATAATATAATACAATTAATACATTTAATCGAAGATTTTAAATTTGTAAAGTTAAATTAAATAGAAAAATAATATATAGAACTAAAAATACAATGTTAATATATAGTAATAATAAATATGTTATGTTAGGAATATATAGGAATATTTGTTACATAAATTTAAATTATTATATTTGGATGTATCTTGTAATAAGATATTAATAATTTTATTTGAACGAAGAACTTAATTTTTTGTTCAGCAAATTGATTTTGCTGTCATGTACAATTATATTTACATTCAGGGTGCAGGACACGGGATAAAAATATGAATACATCACATTTATATTATAATTTGTAATTATATATGAATTTAAAGGAAACAAAGGCAAAAATTAAATTAATGAAAATAAAACAATTTATTGGAAAAAGATTATTACATATAGAAACTATAACCTGTGCCAAAGTTCACAAAAACTACAAGATAAATTAGAAAAATCTTCTGTGAAAATGATCATAAGTAAAAATTTTAACATATTTAAATGACAAGTGTTATAGTACTCAGTGTTCTCAGAAAAGTGAAAAGTACGTATTACAAATTATAGGAACAAGAATTGAATAAAATATTATTTGCAAAATGTACTTTAATCATTTGTGAGAATCTTATAATACCATTGATACCATTGCATATTTGATACGTATATTGTTAGGTATCTACTTATAATTTCTTATATATTAATTATTAAATTGTACATAATGTATTCAATTATAATTTATTATCAACAATTTTAATTATTCATAAAACGTGAAATACAAAAGTGATAGATAAAAATATATGAAGTCTTACTTTAGATGTTGGCTGTGAACACAACAAAAGATATTTGGATATGTAGTTTACATATTAGAAATGAATATTCAGAAGCATATTAAGAAATTATATCTGCAACATATACATGTTATTCCTTTTACAATTATCTGCTTTTAAATTGGTATTGTTTTAATTATACATAATACTAATTATCTTACTATGATATTGCATAACAAGCAGGATTTTAGCTTATATCTGTTAAAATGCTCTTTTTCTATACATTTGTGAATTGAATATGTAATAATTATTGCAATGTATACATATATATATATATATATATATATATTCTATATATACATATATAGAATAATAATGTTGTGATACTATGTACTACACTTTACAGTGTTTAATAAAGTATTTGTAAAAACAAAATGAAAATATTTAAAATTTAATTGAATATTAATAAATAAATAAAATTCCTCTACAAAATGTATAGATTTACAAAAATGTAGAAAAATATAAACTTTCATGCATACATACATAGTATATTGCAATATTATACAATTATTTGATTTTTAATAGTTTTCCTCATGTCATCAGTGACGGTAAATATGGGCCCATGTCCAGGTATTATGAAATTTGCTATGTCTATTACATGAGATCTCATGCGTGATTGAATTTTTTGTAACTCTGTGGTTCCTAATTTTTGCCAAATTGTTGGATCTAATATGTCTTCTTCTCTTTCAAATAAATCTCCTATAAAATGTATAATATAGAAATTTCTAAACCTAATTTATTAAGTATTATTATATTTATTTCAAAGAATAAAACCTGTAATAGCAAAACATGTTGATTTCCCAGAAACTATAGTTTCAACTAAAACTGTAACATCATCTGGTGTATGACCAGGGGTTGCTATAACTTTAACTTCCGGACAAATTTGATATCCTGCATAATATATTTGATAATTATTATGTTTTTATTAATTTTACATGTCTGTATAATTTTATTATTAAATGTAAATGTAAAAAAGACTTTACCATCTTTTAAATTTTTATTGAAAAATAATTCACCACGGTGAACACAGGTTCCAATTATATGTTCCGCATTTACAAAAAGATTATTATTTCCTATATGATCGGCATGACTATGAGTACATACGACATAATCAATCTTTTCAGGTGTAATATTATGTTTAATTAGTGCTGAAATGAAATTCTTATTTAAATACTTATTTAAGTCGTATGAACAATAATACCTTGTATTATTTTTTCTCGGTCCCAAGCTGTCATAGTATCAACGATAATATTCTTTGATGCCTTTATTAATGTACAAGAACAATTTGCTTTCATTGTTTCATCGTCCAATTTCGTAGAGTGACCATTAAATAATACAATAACTTCACACATTTTTAAAATCAAATTTAAGAGAAGAAGTTTTTAGATTGTAGAAGTTATTTGCCTATAATTCTGTATTACAATATATACTGTATATCTTATATGAATAAATACGATTTATTTTATTATTATTTAAAAAAAATTATACTTAAAATATTTGTTTGAACCAACAACCTTACATTACAGGTTATGTTTTTACTGTAATGCATGCCGGATCAAAACATCCATTATATTTTTCTTAAATGAGAGATTAATGAAAAGATAACATTTAAAATGAAGCTGGTAATTATAATTATTGCAATATTTTAATATAGTAGCATACGTAAATTTAATTTATTTTTAATAATTATTTTTAGTGTAATCTTTTTTGTGAATGTCTGAATTCAGATATTTATATTAATAAGTGTGATTACCTAATAATTGTCTAATATACTAATATAGTATATTGTCTAATATACTGTCTAATATACTAATTATTTATAATAGATGCATTATATATTTAAATATATTATATTTATAGTATTGTTTATCAAGTGAGCCAACAAAACCATGTTTGGTTTTAAGTTTCAAAGGAATTACATTAATGTTAGATTGCGGTTTAAATATGCAATCTGTATTACA
This sequence comes from Lepidotrigona ventralis hoosana, assembly GCA_002806875.1. Lineage (NCBI taxonomy): Eukaryota > Metazoa > Arthropoda > Insecta > Hymenoptera > Apidae > Lepidotrigona > Lepidotrigona ventralis. The sequence continues at coordinate 12,435 of NIPQ01093075.1, forward strand.
TTTTATGCCCATGCCTATGATTCCCAGCGCTAAATTTAATTCTTTACCTTCTTGGCTTCCACGTGATAATCACCAAGACTGGCAAATAGAAGGGGTTCGCATATTCATATACTTGTTAGAATATAATTACGTTTCATATACAAACTTATAGTCATATTAGACATCTAATTTTTCAGGAACTGAAAGAATGTTGTGGCAGAGTGTTTGTAGATTCAACTCCTGAATTTTCTCCACCTTTGGAAAAAATAATAGATTTTTCAGAAATTGATGCGATTTTAATATCAAATTACACTTGTATGTTGGCTTTGCCATTTATAACAGAAGACACTGGCTTTAAAGGCATTATTTATGCTACAGAACCAACATTACAAATTGGACGATTTTTTATGGAAGAACTAGTAGAATTTATTGAACAAACTCCTAGAGCTACATTAGCTAAACATTGGAAGGAAATGCTACATGTATTACCTTCTCCATTAGCTGATGCTCTTAAGCCAAAATCTTGGAAGCATATATATTCACTGTCAGCAGTTAATACTGCTTTGTCATATATTCAAACAGTTGGATATGATCAAAAATTGGTAAATTAATATAATGTTATTTTATTTTGTACTGTCTATCTCTCTTTGAAATGCTTTTTACTTCTCATAGGATATATATGGTGCATTAACAGTCACTCCCATAAGTTCTGGATATTGTTTGGGTAGCAGTAATTGGTTAATTTCATGTGACCACGAGAAGGTTGCGTTTGTAAGTGGATCTTCAACATTGACGACACATCCTAGGCCTATGGAACAGGCTACTTTGAAACATGCTAATATGTTAATATTAACGGGTTTAACTCAAACTCCTACTGCAAATCCAGATACTATGCTTGGAGAACTCTGTATGACTGTTGGTAAGTAAACTTAAAATATTTTATTTAATAGCTATACAATTCAATGTGCATAATGGAGTTTAATATTATAGCAATAACACTCAGAAGTGGAGGATGTGTCTTAATACCATGTTATCCATCTGGAGTTGTATATGATTTATTTGAATGCCTTAGTACTCACTTGGATAAGTCTGGTTTTTCACAAGTTCCTTTATTTTTTATATCACCAGTAGCTGAAACTTCTTTGGCATATTCAAATATTTTAGCTGAATGGTATGTAATATTATTGGATATTAGAGTTATTTAAATTATTCATTTTAAGTTTATTACAGGTTATCAACAAATAAACAAAATAAAGTTTATCTCCCTGAAGAACCATTTCCACATGCATTTCTTGTTAAGAATGCTAGATTAAAACATTTTACATCTACATACGCTGAAGGTTTCAGTTCTGATTACAGACAACCTTGTGTTGTGTTTTGTGGTCATCCAAGCCTCAGATTTGGGGATGCAGTTCATTTTGTTCAACTATGGGGTAACAACCCACAGCACACTATAATTTTCACAGGTATATTTATTGTTATATATTAAATATAATTTATAGTATATTATATGATGTATGTACAGAATGTTGTGATGTGATTTATAGTAAATTTTACATGTAGTAATCATTATTTCAGAACCAGATTTTCCATATTTAGATGCCTTAGCACCATTTCAGCCATTAGCTATGAAAGCAGTGCATTGTCCAATTGATACATCTCTTAATTTTACTCAAGCTAATAAATTAATTAGAGATTTGAAACCTGAACATTTAGTTATACCTGAATGTTATACACAACCACCAATAACTGCACCACATAGAACAGATCTTGTTATAGAACCTGTAGGGGTAAGTATATTGAACCGTTGTCTTAACTATATATGCGTAACGATTGACTTCTTTCAACTTATTTCACATATAAGGAAAAACCATTGATCACTTTCAAAAGAGGTGAAGTTATCAAGCTGCCTTTAAAAAGAAAGAAAGGACGAGTGTTTATTGAACCAGAATTGGCTGGAAATATAATTCCTAATGAAATTCGACCTGGTTTAAGTCTTGCATCTGTTACTGGAGAATTGGAAGTTAAGGACAACGTATATACAATAAAAGTATGCGTTAATCAAATAAAACTCAATAAATGTATAATTTTAAAGATATATTTCATTAACTAAGAACTGTATATTTAGAATATTGAAGATAGACCTAGCGGAAAACGCAAAGCATCTTCCAGTTCACCTGCGCCAATCAAGGAAGAAGTTCTTAAAGAACGGAAACACGAATATGGTAATTTGGATCCGCAAGAACTTCTTCAGAAACTTAATCAAGAGGGCATTCAAGGAGCCAAGTTACAACATAGTCCAACTGCGACCAGTATTCACTTAGTAAGAATTTATTAAGTACTTTCATCTTAAAACATAAAATCCTCTTTTAGTTGTTTAGTTTATTTTATTGTTTGTATTTACAGCAAGATGAAGATACTTTGATCCAAATAGGAGATAACTCGACACACATATTCTGTAATGGTGACCAAAAGATTAGAAGACGATTAAGAACTATTATTATGCAGTGCCTCAAAAGATTTTAGGATAAAATATGAATAATATTATATTATGACTATTTTATATAGAGACAATTGTATTATAACTTATTTTTATTTATATAGCGCAAAGAATAATATTCATTGTAAGTACTTTCAGTTAAACATAAGCAATATATTCTGTTGCCTTTTTGCATATATAGGATGTGAAGCTGAATATGTTACAAGACAATATTTTAGAAGTTAAAAAAATACGTAGTTTTTTATTTTTTGCAGTCATATAATGATCAGTTTTAATATTTGTTTGCAATTCATTTACTAACGATCAAAATAATTATAGTCATAATAATAAATAGAATGAAAGTAGAAGGCACTTTCATATGATTTTAGTATTTAGTATTTAGTATTTTTTTTTACAAAATGACGAAATTGTAATTAAATTCTCGGTAAATAAAACAGTTTCTAGCAAAATTTTATACTTATTGTTGTAACATTTTGTAACAAAGCAAGTATTACATTTTATATATACGTATATATATATATACATATCGATCTATATATAATATTTACAAATATAATTGTGAAAATAGCAGTATAGCATAATCTTTCATTTGTATTTCCTCATGCCATAAAACACTTAAGTAAATTCATTATCATTACTTAAGTAACGATACACTATCGTTTACTTAAGTAAATTCAAAATCTTATGAAAAATGGAAAAATGATAAAGTATTATATACTTTAGTATAACTTAACTATAGGTAGAACTTGATGAAAAACTTTTTCATAGTATTCTATTTTAACATTGTCTTTTATTTTACATTATTGTGTATCCATTTTATATTTTTGGAGAATTCCTAATTAAACAATATTATTTATCTAATAAATTAAATAGCAATATTTTTTTAAAAAAATTTTGTTGCAGTCTGAAATTATTATAAGTCTGATATAAAGATTATTAATTTCTATATTTTATAAATATACTTTCTAAAATCAGTGCATTATTTTTGCTGTAATCTGAATGCAGAATATATTTTTATATTTATTTTAACACATTTTATGATATCAATATTATTATTTAATTAATGAAAAATTAATCAACACATTACACAATAGTAAATATAATACTAATGTATAAAAATGTATATATATATATATATAATTGTATATTTATGTCATTCATGTTGAATTATTATATTATCAATTATGTAATTAAACTCATCTACAAAATAATCGAATTATAAATAGAAAAAAGTAAACCTTCATTTATCTTATATATACCGTTAGGTACGTTTAAATATCAGCATTCTCAAAACATAAATTCTGTTTTTATGTTTTATCATGCATTTGTGAAATTATTGTTCTCAAGATATAAGCACTTGATTTATGCATTCAGAATACAGTATATTTAAATCTAATTGCCAGTTGCAAAACCAAGTGCTAAACCAGCTACAAAAGATGCAAGGAAAAAGTGAAATTCTGTAGGTTTAAAGGAGGTATCACCAGTTATAGAGTGGTACCAACGGCGCGTACGAGATTCACCATTTTTCAATAATTGTTCAGCTTTATCTAGCTTTTTATCAACGTATCTCTCAACCTGAAACAATAGAGTTCGTTACTAACATAAATTACTTAATTATAAACAATTGAAAATACATTTAAAATACATTTAAAAATGTATTATTTCAGTTTTTAAAGCAGGAAGCTCGATATAACGTACAAAAAGAAAATAAAATTCCAACTAATAATCAAATTATTATGTTTATTGCTTGATGTGAGTAATTCTTTACAATATTTTTGTTATGATTTTAGTTTTTTTTCACAAAATTTAATGAATTTGTATATATAATATACAAATATTGTATATATATTGAATAATCGATGATATACAAAAACTTCTTAATGCATTTGCATATTTTCAGAAGTGTTAGATTTTAATTACATGAACTATAATGTTACAAAGATTCATGCTATACATTGAAAAATTGAAATGAAAATAGATTCTTAATATTTAGATGATCTTACTAATTTAAATGACATGTATCTTTGGTTTTTATGATGAAATGATGAAAATAATACCTAACATATAATGTTATTAACATTAAAAGTAATAAGAACGTTCGCTCATATTTTATATAAGACTAATAGCTTCTCACTCAGGATGCTAAACCAATAATGAAACCACCAATGAAACTTGTTGCCACAAGTGTATTGTGTCGACACCATGATCCTACCTATAAATAATATTAACATTACATTTATATACAGCGATGTATCATTACATATATCGAATCTATAAAAACTCTAGAACACATATCAAGAATTTTACCTTATCCAGAAGTTTTGGTCCTTCACCTGTTACCTTCTCCTCCACTTTATCTGTAATTTTTTCAGCTTTCTTTTGAATTTTATCCCAGTTAATATTGATGTATCCTTGTTGTGCTGCAATTTGTAATATTATAATTCCGCCACCGACTGCACACGCAGCAACTTTTCCAACTTTCATTGTTACAAAACCGGTCAACCTACATATAGTATTCAAATAAAGTTAAATATCTTTTTATTAAGATCTTGTTGGATACAATTATACATATAATTATGAACAAAAAATATTTTCAGATATATATATTTTTGATAGAGATTAAGACGATTTAAAGTTATCTTTCTTTAAATACATCATTCTTTTTAATCTTTAATTAAGGATAATTCAGATCACATACACATGATCACATACAATGAAATTGAAAAGTCGTATGTATAACACCTACCATCCTGATGTTGTACCAATAATGATTTGTTTGGTGGCAGATTTTTTGTTCACGTCTCCTAAGATTTTGTCTATCATACTTTTTGTTCCCTTAGAAATGTCTAAGCTAGATTCTCCTTTGTTTGTATCGTCCTTACTTTTCTTTGTTACTGGAAGATTCATTCTGACACTAGAAAAAATTTATCAGCCTTAATTCCTCATTCTTCAAAAATAGCAATTTTAAAATACATCAAGTATTATATACAGTTATCAAAAGTTACTTAATTCATACTGAATTTATTTCTTTTATTTTTTAAGTATATGATTTTTTGCCAATTATTATATTATTTTTGATACCACTTGATACCACCCTTCAAATCATTTAATTTTTAGTTAACGATGCAAATGACTAATAGTGAATGCTATTCTCACGTCTTTAAATAACATTGTCAGGAAATCCTTCTTCGGCTATTTGTCAGAACAAAAATATATCGATGATTGCATTGTCAAGAAATTGTAATAATGAAGGCTTCTTATTGCGGCAAATTATTACGAATTATTCGAATCAATCTGTTCTATCATACAACACATGGATGAAATATCAAAAAATAGCCACGAAGTATTCTGAAATAAAATGAAAAACGAAAAGTGTCTACCGTTTAAATAACTTTGTTGCTCTCGACTTGATTTTATCCTTGTGTATTTTGGGCATGATACAGTTCAAGCTTGCTCTTAATATATCTAATTTTTCATAGTGGTTAATATTTATATGTGCAAGGCTCACCTAATTTCTTCGATTATCGAAGTATTTAATAAAACTAATGTCTTTGCTTATAGATCAATGTGAGAAAATATCCGGTATTCTGCAACGATCGTTTCAGTTCAAAAAACTAGCAAAGACGTTGCAACAGTAAAATCGCAAACTAACCGTCTGTAATATTTGACAGTGTGTTAGTAATGCAAATATTTAGGAATTGATCTGCCATCTTCTGTGAAATGAAAGATTAAAAATGAGAATTTTGTACATTTGTTCGATCGATTCATTGTCAATTATTTCTGATTTGTATTTTAGATTCTTAAATTTTATATATTCGTTGTAACAAGTTAAATTATATATAATCTGTGTAACAAGTTAAATTATATATAATTGTATTTTACCTGATTATTTTTATCGATTCAATATCGTTCTTATCTTACGTGCAATTTTTTATATTCATAATTAAAAATATGTCCATACGTATCGAAACGTGTACATCAAATTGTTTAATTTTTCGCGCGGTTTCACAACGTCACGAAGACCAATGTTCTGTGATACCGGAATTACAAATCGACGTGAGCCACGATAATGGTCTTCCGTCGCGTGATCCGCCTCATACTGATTTAACCTGATCGCCGATTTTAAAAACTTCATCATCCCGATGAGGTGACGAGGTGTTGAGTATATAAATCGTGAAAACTGTCGAATTCTCATAGAAAGCGGCCAATTCTAAGTGCAAACATGTGTCCTCTCTGTTGGTAAATGAGTATATTTACCGAGTGCGAAAATGGCCCAGGATACTGACGATATCAACTTGACTCCTCAGGAATTACAAATACTATCTGAATTAGACAGGTAATTTTGAGATGGACGAAATCTACTGCAATGAAGCTCGTTCTGGTCTCTTGCTCTTCCTCGTATCAGTCGTAGTTTTCACGTTTATCTACCAAAATATAACCTAAAAGTTTGTTTGACAGAATAGGCGCGCAATTTAACTGGTATATTCGGAAGTGTTTGCTACCTATTGACATCATTTTTATGCGTTTAGATATAAAGAATGCGATTAATATGTCATTATGCTTTTGTAATTCACGGTGCGATCATTTATAATCTTTAAGGCATTAGTTAGTTAGGCAAAAATATATTTTTGAAACGTATAAAAACAGAAGTATATATGAAACATTCGTTTATGTATATTTTAAAAGTTTATTATAATGCAACAATATACAACGAGTGATGTTATTCTTAATAACGAGTGAGCTTATATTTAACGATTATTGAAGTTATTATTGAGAGTTTCTTATTAATCAATGTATTTTTTTCTATGTGTGTGTGCAGTCGACAGTTTGGATTTTTAAAATTAAATTCACCGGAGCAAACAAAGAAGAAGGCCTTAGTTGTTCGTGCAATTAAATATTTAGAAAGGATGCTAGTCCAAGCGCAAGCTGAGAAGCAACGCAGAAAAGCGGATAGTACAAAAATGAATCCTGATGAATTAAAGGATGATGATGAAGATAAAGGAATTAGCATTGATCCTAAAACATATTGTAAACTGGGGCATTTTCATTTACTTTTAGAAGATTACAGTAAAGGTAACTAATTTGTTTCTGATAAGTTTTCCTTAATTTTATTTACAATACTTTTATGCTTCTTTTAATTTCAACAGCCATGTCGGCATATCAAAAATTTTATTCCTTGAAAGGAGATTATTGGAAAGATGCTTCATTTTTGTATGGTCAAGGGCTTGTCTACTACCACTTCAATGCTTTTCAATGGTGAGTGACAGTGATGTAACTTTTATTCAGTAGTCTATTACTTTGTAATTGCTTAATTTTGCATGTTTACATAAAATAACTCATTCTGTTTCTTCTTTAAATGATATGATAGACAAAAGATATTTTCATTTTCAATATAGCTTGAAATTTGTTATTAATGTACATGTCAATTATTAATATAGGTTAAAATTTGTTAAGAGCAATAGACACTTTAAAATACTTTGAAAAAATATATATGAAATTTATATTTATATTCATATTATATTGTATTATATTATCGGTTTTTATGATGATTAAAACAATCAAAATCTTAGTAACCTGCTATCATAAAAGAACGACAAAAAAATTTAGTGTTCATTGAAATAGTGTTTTGAAAAAGGAGAATAAAATATGAATAAAAATGTCTGCAGAAAAATGTTGTAATCTCTCATGAGAGTTGTTCACCTTGAAAAGGGGGCGTCGGCCCCTTAGACGATGTACACATAGAGTTCATCGTTCTCATCTTGAATTCTGTGATTTCGCGCAAAATTCTGATACTGTTGGTAAAGTAGTTTCGTTTCTCGATGTCGATAAAATAGTACAGCAAAATTCGATAGACTTGAAGAAGTTACCGACTGAGTTATTAACAATTGAATTCAACAACAGATGTCGCTAATTTTGTTGCGATAAAGCGAAATGTGCCTACGTGTCGAGCCGTTTCATGAGTATGGCGACTAGGAAAACGCGTGGGGGAAATAATAGGCCAAGTCCGTATTCGTTTCACTGACCAAAACAATAATTTTCGCTATTAACGCATCACGTTTATAATTACTACAATTTGCTATTTCTTACAAGAGAGAGAGCAAAATTATTACAAAATTGTTTCTTAAACAATTTATAACTATACTATGAATCTAATATATCCTGTAGGTGTTTAATTTCGAGAAAATGTAAAACTTACATCAAGATATGTTACATACTTGAGAAAATTACTCGATGAACGCAATTTACGCAATTTGTTACATTCACACAAAATGGATACCGAGAGCTATCGATTGTAGTACGTATGTACTAAACTACTACGATAAAAATTATTCAGTAAATGTAATTTAATCTTAATCGATATCAATTCGAATTTCGTTGCGAATCATTGCATGCGACTCGTCGTGACATTTAGCGTCTCCAAATTCAGAAATTGAAACGTTTCCATTAATTCTTTATTAACTGCTTCGAAATAGCTCGTACGATTACAGTGCCGTCAAATATCACTTAATGCGGTTACGTTCATCATTCTTGATTAACATTCGTGTCAGTGACCAGGTCAGAAGTTCGACTGTCATGTACTAATGAGATTCCATACAGTCATAAGAATCACGAATATATCAGAAATTTCATTTCATGCAAAACAGGTGCTTCAACGAACAAATCCACTTAGCCCCGAACGAATGATTTCCAATAGCTCGAATTAATTTGAATTACTCTAGTATAATGAGAATATTATTATTTACTTTTTATACTTTTCCTTTTTTTCTATTATTACGTCTGTATACAGAGTTTCCTTTGTAAAATACTTGTTTCAACATTCCTGCGCGTGTCCCGTTGTCAATTAATGTTATGCAAAATTTGGCGTAAATAACGTGACAATAGATATAGATTAGTGTTAACTTGACATTTTCTGTCAAGCAATCGGCTTTGTAGACGGTTAGGAGTGGGAATATCGATTTCCTGTTCAACCCTCCTTAACTGGGATGGTGCAAGATTCCCGTGGAACGAAACTCATAGTGGACTCCCTTTCGATCTTTCAACATTCCACTCGACCACCGTACCATGCAATCATCATCAGTTTCTGTAATCTTTCTTCAACATTATTATTAATGTAATAACGTTGAGTAATACTACTATACTCGTTAGAGAGTGATTTTATGTGCGAGCGTGGAACACTGTGTGTGTAGGGTGGATCACTTGATTAGAATTTCAATCGTGTTGGATGAAAAAAAAAACTTGTTAGAACGAAAATAATTTATTTCATCGTGTGCAGTCGATGCGCGTTTTGTAAATAAAACCCTACATATTTGTTTTCTTTTTTTTTACTTTAATTAACAAATCTTTTATTAATCTGTATTAAACTGTCTGAAAATTTTTATTTTCATTTTCAATTTTTAGTTTAGGANATTTTTTTTTTTTTTATATTTTTTTTTTTTTTTTTTTTTTTTTTTTTTTTAATTTTATAGAACGATTCGTTCAATAAATTAGCGGGTTAAGTGAAACGAATAAAGGTTAAATAAAAAGGATATTCTTCGTTGCTATGTTAAAATTCGAACTTACGAATCCAATTATGTTTCTTATTTTTTCCCGAAATATTTAAATTGGACGTTGGAGGTAAAGTTTCACGTTAATTCGATCCATTAAACTCACGTGCTTCTTGTTGGGAGTGAATTGTGACAGTAAAACGTACAACTCGTTAAAAAATTACTCGTTCGAATAATCCTTTTCCATTTATCCTCTGATTAACGGTGAACTGCCGCGGATTTCACGCTGTCCATTTTCAATATAATTGTCATCATAAGTCACGCACCCGTAGTAATCTGTATATACGCGTTGAATGGATATGTTTCTTTTCATTCCCACATTCATGTGCATAGAATTCCTCGTTACTTTTATCCGATACAATATAATCGATTTTGAAACGCAATTTCTTTGTTTTTCTATTCCTGTTATACGAATCGTCAGTATCTTTATAAAGGCAGGCATATTAACTCTTGAATTCTCGTGTATTGAATTCTTTATAAATTAGAACGATGTTTGCAACCGTCTCTTACTGTTTTGAGTACAAATAATTGACATAATTACTTATAAGTCACTTACGGATATAACATCAACAATCTTTTATTACAAGTATTATTATGTGCAAATTACGCGTAGTTTGTCGTGTTGCGATATATTTGAATTATAAAATTAAGGAAGCATGTATTTTATCAATTTGTTATATACAGAATGTTATAGAAAAATATAGCTTATTTTAGTAGTATTGTGTCTTACGTCGCAATTACGTTCAGGTAAGTGCGTGATCGTCACGCGTTAATTTCCCTGCAACATCAATATCATTATTATCTTGTTATTCCGACGAATGTTTGACGAGGAAATTATTATATAATTATTATTATATAATTTACCGATTAGTCGCCTGGAGGAGCCAACTACGATGACATAGAAGCGTAATATCTTCCGTCTTTATCCTATTCGATAAACCGCAGACTTATTCAGCGGGTGAAATTGAATGGAAAATCCTCTCTTTGCGGATGCGTGAGGTGGTTTCCTTGAATATATTGGGTTTCAAAGCATTCGTTCAAGTGTGCGAACTAGGAAGTACATAACAGCAATTATTTGTAGACTACGCGGACAAAAAAAAAAAAGACGGGATTACGCCTGTATTTTTTTGCGAGATTGCTTCACGTTCATCGTGATCGTAATGTAAAAAATGATTTCGATTTTTATATATATATATATATATAT
>NIPQ01093076.1:0-2500 GCA_002806875.1 Lepidotrigona ventralis hoosana
TTTTTATTTCCTAGTTTAGCTTCCTTATCATGTTTCCAAATTTTTCTTCCGATTTTTACTCAGTGTTCATTTCCTAGTGTTCTATGCTATTTATCCTCTTTTGTATTTTGTATTGACAATGCAGTTTTGTTTAGCGCAGCAAGAATTTGAAAAACAATAAAATAAAATATAATACAATACATGAAAAAGATAGGAATATACGTATATAATATAAATAATGAATTGTGTCTGATTTTTTTCTAAGTTTATAGCACAAAGTCCAGGACAGTACATACTTGTCCTTTGTTAATAGATCAAAGTTCAGTACATACGTAAACTTATACGTGCGGATAATGTAAACATCCCGGCAGATGTCACTAATTTGTTTCGTACTTGCGCTATAGATCTTTCAGATCTCAATTGACGTTCAATGTCGGTGGATCGCGCTGTCGCGTAGATCTTTCGTTTCTTTTCGTGACTTGCGCTAACATCGAGGATGTTCGCTTAAGTGCGGAAAAAAAAATCGATCAGAATCAATTAATTCTTGGCGTTTTTGCTGGCGAATGACAAATGATCGAGTGTAATTACCCTACATTACTGCGTCATGTCGGCGTCAAGTGAATACATTTGTCAATTATCTATGGAGGAGAAAGCATACATGGCGGCTAATTTGAACGAAACCGACGACGTCAGGCCAATTAAAATTGCTGAATTAAGAGAATGGATTATGGAGAATGAAGAGCTACGTGCTCCTACTGGTATTCGCCATTTATTTCAAACGCTCAGCTCAAATTGTTCTTCTTTCTTCTTTTCCTTCTTTTTTTTTTTTTTTGTTTTTTTTCTACTGTATTCTTATCTCATGTTTTATTACAGATGATTTCTTCATCCTTCGTTTCCTGAGAGCTTGTAAATTTAACACAGAGAAAACGAAGTCTAAATTGTGGAATTATTATAAGCAGAGAGCGAACCTTCCAGAATGGTACAGCAACAGAGATTCATCTCTACCAATATTACAAGAGCTCTTTGATTTAGGGTAATGTTTACAAAAATACGTACGTTTTGTTTTAAATTTCCTTATATTCTGAAACGGTATTTAAAAAGTTAATGTACTTCAATTATGTCTGTTACTTACAAAGATCAAATATGGTGAATAATAATGATCAATGATATTGTTATTGATGGCTTTCCTGATTATGTTTAGTATTGTTAGTATCTTTTCGTAGACATGAGATCGCGTATAACGATAGCTTATCTGAGTTTATCTGAGCATGATAAATCGTCACATGCACTTGCAATTGACTATTGCTTCAGTTTCAATTCAGTAAGTGAACCATTTGTTTACTTTAAACAATTGTCAACAATGTCGCAATACCTATATGGTTCAAAAGTCATTTTTTTTTTTTTAGTATATTATACACGTAAATCCATAACATGTAGTTCTCATTATATAATTGAAGAACATGCAAAGAATACATTCTTCATGTACAAAGAATATCAGAGAAATCGTTTCTTTTTAAGTTTGATCTTCCAGGGTGTTTCTGCCTTTGAAGAAATTAGATGACGAGGGCAGAATGGTTGTGATAATACGTGCGGCAGTACATTCTCCCAGTAGGCACAAAATCTCAGACATGTTGAAGGTATGAAGAAACAATTACTAGTCAAAGTTGTAGAAGATGTAATCACAACTTGCAAACAAAAGAGATGAGTAATTGTATCTAATAATCTTGCTAATTTCGTAGATACGATCGCGAATGAAATTTTCCCTTTGTGCAGAAGACGTGAAATTTAAAAGGGATTGCTTAAATATTTCTGTTACTTACGCTCTCATAAAAAAGCATAAAATGTTTAGGTGTTCCCACTCTAATACCATATCCTGTATGAAATAAAAATTGGAGCAACCGACTAACTTTCCTTTTTTTTTTTTCCTTTTTAGGCATCGTTAATGATTCTGGATTTGGCGTTACGAGACCACGAGCCCGTAACGATTCACGGTATAACGGCTATCTTGGACATAAGTGGTATTACATATGAGCACGTTCTCCAATTATCGCCGGCTGTTATTAAAAACCTAGTTCACGCATGGCAGGGCTGTTATCCCCTTAGAATTTACTCGCTCGATTTTATTAACGCTCACAGATTCTTAAATGTAGTATTGAACGTTTTCCGAAGCTTCATGGTTGCAAAGTTGAAAGAAAGGATACACATTCATGCACGTGATAAATTGAAGTTATATGAAACTCTACCAATGAACATATTCCCAAAGGAGTATGGTGGTGTAGATGGAACAGTGAGAGAATTAAGCGGTACGCTTTTTTTATTTAATAGGGCGTTTTATATGTAAGTGCATGATAATCATGTCATTTTAATTGTGTTTCAGAGTATTGGAAGCGGGCGGTTGAGGACAACCGGGAGTGGTTTGTCAAGGAAGAAAAATACAAATTGACGTTGATTAAGTGACTAGATTGAGTGTAATTTATGACAATGAGAGATTGCGCATGCAATTGTTCGGATCGTTAATAGA